>JAJONR010009439.1:0-31872 GCA_029582245.1 Solanum etuberosum
TTCTAATATCATAACAAAATAATTTTTAGATCTAACTCATCCTAAAAAATCAGCTCAACATGTAAATATTGTCCAATACTACTTACTGAGACCATGTCGATGATTAGTCTAATTCTAATATCATAACAAAATAATTTTTAGATCTAACTCATCCTAAAAAATCAGCTCAACATGTAAATATTGTCCAATACTACTTACTGAGACCATGTCGATGATTAGTCTAATTCTAATATCATAACAAAATAATTTTTAGATCTAACTCATCCTAAAAAATCAGCTCAACATGTAAATATTGTCCAATACTACTTACTGAGACCATGTCGATGATTAGTCTAATTCTAATATCATAACAAAATAATTTTTAGATCTAACTCATCCTAAAAAATCAGCTCAACATGTAAATATTGTCCAATACTACTTACTGAGACCATGTCGATGATTAGTCTAATTCTAATATCATAACAAAATAATTTTTAGATCTAACTCATCCTAAAAAATCAGCTCAACATGTAAATATTGTCCAATACTACTTACTGAGACCATGTCCCCCATCTTACCACTAATATGGGAGTGAATAGTTTTATAAAACATAATTTATCTATAGTACTATCAATATAAAACATAATTATCACGGAAAATGGAAAAAGTGAAATGCACTTTTCACAAAGGGTGCATATTATTTTGATAACATGTATTTTGAATCATCCCAAAATAGAAAGTCGTTTTTGGGACCAAACTACTAGATATGTAGCGGCAATGCATTAGACAGTTGAATAGTACGTAATATAGTTAAAATGAAATTAGATGAGTCTGGTTATTTAACAGTTTTTTTCTTTTGGTAATAAATAGATATATTTTGACAACTAGTCATAATATATATTTGTACACATGACACATTTTGATAGATTTTTTATTTAACTAGAAAATATTGTATCATTTTAACATGTGATATGATTTTATTGATCCTCTTATTTTACTAGGCATTTCACGTCATTTGATACATGACACGAATTTGAGCATCTATCATAAAACAACATTTTGAACTAAACCAATTGGACTCATCATTTAAAACTCAAATCAAAGGGCTAGTCCACTTAAATTAGATTAGACTTAAATAATCAGTTCAATTATATTAGCTCATTCCTAATTTATTGAACTAATATATTTTGGAATTTAATTTAGTTCAAAGTATTTATGAATTTAAATCTAATAAAATTTAATTGATTACACCATGTTTTTGTGATTTAGATAATTAAAAAAATAATTATTAGTTGATTAGTGGATAATAACAAGTGAATCAATTTCAAAAATCTGAACGACATAAAACTTTTTGGTTTAGTTGCATGCGTGATGATGCGATGGATATGTATATCTCAATTACTATTTCAGTTTCAATATTTTTAGTGTGTTAAGATGAGATTTGATCCCATCATTTCTTTGAAGATGAATGTGACGCTTATGATGGAGAACGAGCTAAATAAAGCGGATTAAAAGAGAAAGATTGATAGCTAGGCTTCTCAAAATGGGCACATGATATCTTTATGCGAATTTTATAATAAGAAAAGTTTTATTTTATAAATTCACGTGATATCATATTTTTAAGCTCGATAATTAATGATGTAATCCAATGAATAAATTCGTAAAATTTGATGGGCCGAAGCAACAATATTATGAGCTTGACAGTAATAATCTTTTCAACCAGAACCACCAGTTTTGATTTGGCCACTATCTGCAAAATCACATTTTAACATTTTTATAAACACTGCTAAAGTTTATAGAGCCATTGAATCTAATAACAATTAACTAATGTCAGTAAAAAAAATTTAGCATTCTTTATTAATATGTATATTATTTATCGCTAAAAACTATTTATTTTTTATTATAGTATTTATCAATTACACCGCACAACAAAATAACTTAGCCTTAATATACAATAACAGATATAGTTAATAAGTTACAGGTCTTCGAATTCAGGGAAACACATAAAGGCTTGTTTAACACATAGATAATTAAATTTAGAATGATTTTATGTCGTATTTAGTTGAATAAATCACAGAATAATTCATCTAATTAGAATTAGTTATCATGTTACTATACTATCATTTTTATCACAAATTGAACATGAAATAATAATCCTGATATAACTAATTCTTAAATAATCTCAAAATAAATTGTTCCCGAACTAAACGTGCGGCACGCATATCTGAAAAGATTCACATAGTACAGTGTGGCCCTAGCGACTTATACATATGGGAACACATACAATTAAGTGGACCAAGCTAAGGCTTAGACATATTTTACATGTGGGCAGCTTAGTTTTCTTTTTATTTTTATTTATTAAACGTGTTTAATTTCCAGTTACCTAGTATTCCCTTAGGCTCTGCTTATAGGCTTCTAGAATGACTAGACATTTATCCACATCAAATAGGCTGCTAAGTTAATTAGACATATAATATATGTATTCCTAAAAAACTTTGAAGAACTTGGTAAGAAACAATAAAGTTTAAAGAGTATTTTCTAACTAGAAAATTAAAACTAGTAGAGAAAATAGAATCAGAAACAGAGTAGAAACAATATAAAAATATTTTTCTTAAAGAAAGAAAATCGAGCTCACTGAATGCACAGTATCCCCTTAAGGAAATTATTCCCCTCAAGTACCCGAGGTTAATGGAATATATCCTCCCAGGATAGAATGATCTTACTCACCGATGTATCGGTACCTAAAACCACGGTGTCAGCGAACCACTCAACGACAGTAAAGTACACTTAAAATACTAGATTTAGTATAGTAGTAGTAGAAGTCAAGAAAATTTCATTTTTAAAATGAGAGGAAATCCCTCAATTTATAGAAAACAAAGGGTAGTGTGAAAAGGTTCTTATTGTGCCTTACCGGAAAGGTCACAACCCTTTCAAAAAATCACAATCTTTCGGAAAGGTCACAACCATTCATAAAAGTCACAACTTTTCATAAAAGTCACAACTTTTCAATAAAATTCACAATTTTTCATAAAAGTCACAACTTTCATAAAAGTCGCAACTCTTCATTTTCCATTCACACCATTTTAAACCCAACAACATACACAGGGGCGAATTTAAAATTTTAAGATAGTGATGGTCCACCTTTCCTTAATATCACCTGCTCAAACGCAACCGGGTTGGACATATCATATTTTCATAGGCTTAGAAAATTTCACAAACCACGAAATTAGATCCCCAAATTTCCATATGCGACGAGACTTTAAATATTTACATTGTGTAGCCTAGTTTCAAGCCAAATACATTGTATGTCACTCACTCGCATCTCTCCTCTATCTCTCTCGATTTCCTCACCTCTCTCCTCTCTCAATTAGTTGCTATGAATGGTAAGTAGACAAACTTTAGTTACTATTCATAATTATAGTCCAAACGATAGCTATTTATGAAAATTCATTTACTTAAATAAGTAAAGTTTCCAATTTCTTTCACTCCCATTTACAAGTCCAGTAAGCCCAACACAAATGATATTGCAATGATACGGTCATAAAGTTCAGGGGCTTTCGTTGGGCCTAAGGATTTTGAGCCCAGTCTGATGGATTCAAAGTTTGTTTATAAATTGAAATACAAAAGTAATACGTACCCAAAAAAACACAATTATTATAAATTAATGAGAAAATTGTATGAAATAACAAACTATTAATTCAAATTAAATGTTATAGCCATAGTTTCTTTTATTTGTAATTCGCAGCAAACATTCCATGTTTTTTGCCATCCCATTTGTATACCGAAATATACAAATAGACTCATTCGGTATACATATGTGTTGTATAAAAATTAACTGCAGGACCCATTTGTATACCGAAATATACAAATAAACCCATTCGGTATACATATGTGTTGTATAAATTTTATTTGTGTAGACCAGCCCAACTTTTATTTGTGTATGTTTGACTAAATTTGATTTTCATAATATCATAATTAAACTCAATTATCAGTTATATAGACTGCAGCTTAGATTATATTTATTGGAAATTTTTTCAAAATGTCAATATTTTAACATTTAATAGGACCCATTGCCAACACTTTCAATATTTAGTAAAAATATCAAAAAATTTAGTTTATTATGTATCTTATTTAAGTTTTTATTATTTGTTTTAATTGAAAGAATACAATTGTTAAATAACAAAAAGGATAAATTTAGGGGAGATAATTTTTTTAAAAAGGAACAATTGCTTAAAAGTCTCATCAGTTACAAAAATTCAAAGCTAAAATACTCATCGGTGACCCCATAGTTGATGAATTCTCTCATTATCGATTTTCAAGATTCAATTGAAAATACTTAATCTCTGATCAATTTATTTTGATTAAATTCTATTTTTTTTCTGTTTGGTAAGAAAGATTTGAACGAAACAGGACAAAAAAATCATTGACAAACAGCTTTGGAGAACGATTTTTCTACTGGGAGTTTGATCAAATTGGTTGAATACAATTGGACCATGTATTAGTTAATTGCTTCATTCTTCATATTTTTCTAATTGATTATAATTTTGATATGAAATTTTGTAAATAATTGTAAATCGTATATGTTTTCATTGTAAATTGTATGTACTATGAACAACGTATGAATAATTAGTTTTGGTGGATTTGTTGAAATTTTTTTGGTTGTTGAATACGAAAATAATAATGGATTGTTTGAAGACATAATTTTTTCATTGGATGTTTGTTTTTAGTGTTTTGAATTAAATTGTATTCCAAACGGAATACAAATTGAAGCAGTTACAATTTTTTACGACAATAATACTGTAATTTCAGTTATTTATTTGGGTTTTTTGTTTTCTGATTATGTAACTACGTTGTATCCCTTATCGAAAAGGATATGATCAATGTAATGTATTTTGTAAGTGTTTGATCTGAATACAATTTCAATATTTGTTTAGTATACATATATGTTGGCAAACTTCATTGAAATATGAAATATACAGTTTTGTTCAAAACATGATGCAAGTACTATTATAAATACATACATTTTTAACTTGAATACAAAATACTGTTAACATCTCTAATTCTGTATTTGTTAATGACTCGGGTAGTTTTTTATTTTTAGACTAGATCAAAGAAAATATGGGGAGTATTAGTTTTATAATTATGCATTTTGAGAGATGGAACGAAGAAAATTGCTACGTTGATTACACAATAGAGGCAATTATAATGAAAGAGTATGCAATATTTAAAGATTTAGTTGGTGAAGTTTCTAAGCAGATTGGTGTTGATTTGAGATATAATTGTTTGAAGCTTAAGTATAAAATAGAAGGTGGCAATGCACCTTTGGAGATACACAACGAGATGGGCGTGAGAGTATATGTGTCATTGAAGAAAGAAAATAAGGAATTGGCAAAAGTATCCCATATGTGTAACTGTGTTTGTGAAGGATTGCGAATTGACTGATAGAAATCTATATGAAGACGGTGTTGGCATGTCTGGTATAGATGGAGGAGATACCATTGATACACAAACATTAGTTCTTAGTGCACCATTAGTGAGCAATGAGATAAATAACGAAATTATCTCAAATATCAATCAAAAGGAGGTAACGGAAGATCAAGTATACAAGGACAAAGGTACTTTAAAGGCCGTGATGAGGAAATATGCCATTGATCATAGATTTCAGTGGAAGACAGACAGATCAAGTGAAATAAGGTACTTATATTCATAAAATTTTATGTTTGTATACTATAATAATTATTCCACCTAATAGCATGTTGTAATGTAATCTGTTTATTTTTTTGTTAATGTTTCAAGCAGTTATTCACTTGTTTGTGTCTCTGATAATTGTGGGTGGATAATGAAGTCATCCAATATCAATAAATCGGAAATGTTTAGCATTAGAAAGTTTGTGAATGAGCATACATGTCCATTGAAAGATAAGGTGTATAGTTAGCGACAAGCAACAAGCAGTCTTGTTGGAGGGATAATAAAGTCCAAACTATTGGATCACAAAAGAAAGTTAACACCAAAGGATATACAAGTTGATGTTAGACCGGACCTTGGAGTAGATGCATCCTACTCTGTGAATCCAATTTCTGAAAAGAAAAAAAAAAAGAAAATTTACGGAAGAGAGATAGGCGGAATTTAAATGTTGGAGGAGAATCTAAAGAGGCAAATATGAGAGAGAAAATATATATTTTTTTTAACATATAAGAGATAAGTAATTGGAAAACGTCTAATCAGTGGGAGATAAAATAGGAAGTAAATTAGAATACACAATGTTTTTTAAAATAATGACATTTTACTAATATTTATAAAGTAGGAAAGTTTTTACTAATTATGTTATGTTTTTTGACTAGTTTGCTAATTTTCCCATATTTATTTCCTTGGAGTGTAAATTGATTTTCATTAATTGCTAAGTTGACTAAATTTTATTTTATTTTAGTTTTAAATAATTGTACTTTGCTTTCATCTAGCATATCCCAATTCCGAAATGGGCCCTGCAATACCTGATCCAAATTTAGTTGGAATTTCAAACTTCTCCTAAACAATAATGTACACTTATATATCATTTTAGTTTTTTAATTGACCGGCGATCATAACAAATATATGTCCGCTTAATCAGAAAGAAATTAAGCGGAGAATTATGGTAAAGCTATCCAGCTAGAACGAAGACGTTATTAGTTGGTTGAATTGTTAAGGTTGCATTTTGTACATGGATCTTATTTAAAAAAAGAATAGAAAAATGTATATTTGTGTGGATTCTAGGAGAAAAATAAGGGGCTACTCTAGGGAGGGGAAAAAGAAAAGCATGCAGGACTCAAGCTGACATATTATGTAGGTAGCAGAAAAATTGGCAGTTATTTTTGAAAACAATGAGAGGAATTAATTATTAAATTAGGCAGAAATATCATTGTGTAATTAAGTAGAGAGTCAGAAAACTCAGGGGGTAAAGTGAAAAATCTATTCATATTACTACTTGAAAATTGATAGATGCTATGGGTGAATATTGATGTTGACTCTACTTCAATAGGAATTGCGTGATGAAAGAGAATGGCCTGAGACCATCTAGTAAAGGCAATAAATGTTTATTGAGAGCAAAAATTGATGACACAATGAGAGAAGAAGGTTTTCACTATTTTCCAGGTTTGTCAGCCTTTCTATCGAGGGATAGGATGTATATGACTTTCCTCATTCATCGAAATTTTGAGGTTGATTTAAGTTAATTTATATATTATGATATTAGAGTCAGACCCAACTCTAACTCATGTATTTCATATTATATTGTCTACTCTTCACATGTTTGATCCTTAATCTCCTTATATGGTATTGAACAATACTTCCAAGCTAATTTTTAGAGTTAAATTAAACAATTCCAATGTTCACTTCTTTAACAATTTTTCATTCTTCTTCCATTGTCTCTTTTCGAATTTTTTTTCATTTAAAAACTTGTTTTGATGATGACAATTCAATCCTGAGAGAAGGGTTACCGTAATATATAAGAAAGCTTAGTAAAATCTGTGTAAAATATATATAATAGCATATCTTGTATTCTTGTGAAGAAACGTGATGTTAGAATAACACATTAATGAAATTGCAACAAAATGATCATTCTTCTTATCAAGTTACGCTACGAGAATTTGAAAATATTAATATAACATTCTGATTTCAAGTTCCACTACTCATTCTATTTGTTTCGATAAATAAATATTGCTACCGCATTTGATTTTAGTTTGAACCTTTTGAATCCGTCATTGCAGCTCATAATAAATTACTTACTAAAAAGTTTTCTATTATACAAAAAGGTGGATAAAAATATAGTAACTGATTACCCTTTTAAACTGAATTTCCACAATATTAGAATAATTCTTTGTATTTGGATTTCGTGTTGCGTGTCCGAATTTTTTATAGGTACTTATAATTGAACTATTTTTGCAAAAACATAGTGAACATTTCAAAATTCAAATTTTCCAAAACAACAAATCCAAAGTCTAGAATTTTCCTTTCTTAAATGGAGTAATTTTTTATAGTGGGTGTTAGTACATAGTACCAAAAACATCCCATCAAAGAAAAGGAGCAGATTACAAGAATGTAATAGAGCCAAGGGACGATAGAATTCAGCTTCAATTTCCAAAGTGCATATGCTATGTAGCATCCACAGATCCATTATGTAATTTATACCATCTTATTTGCTTCTTCTTTTCACATCAAAATATATGCAAGGTAATTTAAAGATTACAACATGAAAAAAAAAATCACACTACCATGTTACTTTTTACATGTTACAGTAACTTGTCATATCTTTTAAATGACCTCTAACTTAAACAATTTATGCAACTTAAATTAGAACTCTGGTAAAGAATAGATCTTTGAAAAAATTATTCTCTGAAGGAAAAAGAAATCTTACGCAAACTTTACAAAAGCTTAAGAGTGAATTATATTCTTTCACATTTTCTATAGTTTTAACCCAAAAGGTGAAACAAAATGAGGAATGACCTTTTATTCATGTCAAGAGATTTATTAACATATCTGTGTATGATGATGTCACAAGATCTTGTACACAATACAAGTTAGGATATTATCTCTGATTTCAACATTATTTATCATATGCCTGTCGTCAATTAAGACAGATATACATGAGAGAAAGATAAATTAGAGGAAAAGGAAACAACAAATTAAATAATGAACCAATATAGTCAAATTTCTACATAATAATAATGTTGTTTGTCAAGATATTATTTTTACCATTCTAGCAAAATATTGTTGTAGATCTAACATGACATAACATAACATGAAAAATTAGTTTCTAAAAATACTTGATGGTTGAACTAAAGCTTTACATCTTTATGTCTGTGTGAAAGTGTTTGACTGGACATAACGTTTATGAATAGATGGAAAGGAATGGAAAGATTATATCACATGTGGGAAAGTAGCTAGGAAGTAAAATCCTAAAATAAGAAATGATGAAAGATAGTAGCAGAAAGAGACAGAAGAGATTCAAGAAGACATGATGAGAAAAAAGAAGCTAATGATATGCAACACTAATTCAAAACAGAGAGAAAACTGACACAAGCATAAACTCATTCTACTTTACCTTGGCAGGAAAGTGGCAAAGGAGTCAAATATCTTCATCATTACACCAATCTGCTCTTGTCCACCAACAACATTACCTAATAATGACCGTATCCCACAACCTACAAAATACAAAAACAAAAACTCACCTCATATATACACCAAGATCTCACATTTAAAAAGAACAAAAAAAAACTTAGCTTTTCCAAAATATGTACATGTATATAGTCACATCCTACTAGTTTTTGTCACTAAAGTAACATAGTGATGGATGCAAATATTTTTATCAAGAAAGTTTATCAAATGAACCCTTTTCCCCTAGAGGAAGCAACAATTGGGGGGAATGAAGCCTGGTCCGACAACACTAACACATTATCCACAATCCCTTTTCGTATTATAAAAACTAACTAATCTTTTTTTTTTTAAAAAACATCTTATAGGGATTATGGATCTAGTTGGTGACCTCGAGCCAGACAACATTCCCCTCAACTGAGAGAACTTCCTCCATATGATCTTGGGGATGGAGAAGAAATTAAGAAAACAATGTGGAAGATTATTGAGAGAAGAGGGATATTGAGAATGAATGAAGGAGTAGGGGGATAATAAATAAAGGATGGAGAAAGAAAGAGGGTAAGAAAAGGACAAACAAAGTCATAAAAGCAAAGCAACAGACACTATGGGCCTTGACCCTACAATTTGCTCCACAAATATGACCACCCCCCCCCCCCCCCTCCCCAGACAGACATATTATACCAATACCCTTACCCTCCCTTTCTTCATGTGTCACCATCTCTCCCCTTGACTTTAACCTAATTCTATATGCACAAGTTCATTCAACTTAAAAGCATACACTAAAATCATCAATGAAACAACAATAATATATATGCAGTATAATCCCACGTGCGGAGTGTAGAAACAAAAGTGTATAAACAGTTTTATTCCTATCTTGTAAAGGTAGAGAAACTCGAAATCAACCTATTACTTTAAATTAAAAGAATTCAATAATCTAAATGTTGAATGTATGAAAGGACTGCATGTGAATACTATCATATGGATCCCTTCGTACATTGACTATGGTATTAAGATGCATTCACATCATATCAGAACATTTTCCTCACAAAAATTTGGTACCATACAAAAGAAATTGAGTATTCTAAGTCCAAATTAAACTTTGGATTAATGGATGGAATAGCTCAATACACTTAATGTCAAATATTTAGAACAATAGCAATTATCAAAGCGTAACACATTGTAAAGTTGACCATATAACAGTTGAATCACAGTCTATTTTAGCATAATTGAATGTTTCAAGTTAATTATTATGACAACTTGTACCTACCATGTTATTTGACATTATTGGATTAATCTATCTATTTGATAAGCGCTATTGACAACTTGCTTTTTTATAAAGGAGGAAATAATTGTGTTGATTTTGTTACGTACGTCGTAAATTAACTTTTTGTGTGTAATATTGTCAAACAAAAAAAGTAGATAGTGAGGGGATAAAAAAAGGGAGACAATTATCAATACATGACCTATATAAGCATCATGTAAGCTTTTCTCAAAATCATACCCAGAAAGTCAGCTAAAAAAGGGGGAAAGATTAAAGAAAATCAGAAAAAATAAAATAAAATCTGCACAAAGAATAATGAATCATCTTATTCCAAAAACGAGGTTATAGAAATATCAGGAGAAGAAAAGAATTAATGACAAAAATAATACGTAAACGTATATCACGAGATGTAACATATAGTATTTAATAGCATGAATAGGGTAAGCTTGACAGTGAAATAACATAATAATATTTTGAATAAGAAAGCTTGACAACCAGTAGCTGGGCCAATTAAAGGATTTTGTATAAGTAAAATAGAAAAAGGAATCTTTTACGTAGTATGACAAATAAACATTTGTGTAGGGTTATATGTTCTTGTGTATTATACATTATATGCACCGATTTTTGCATTTTAAATTCAATTTAATTTGTTTACTCTTAACCTTACATCATAGAATGTAAGTTGATGGATGCCTTCACCTCGGTAAGATTTTTATCTCGAAAGAGATTAAGTAAAATAAGTTTCAGACCATTGATTATGTAATATAGGAGAGTAATAACATGCTAATACAGCAGAAGCCATTCTATTTCCTATAGAACCTTGCCAATACAATCAATGGAGTTGTGTACATGACTTCAATTCTTTAATGTTACTAGTATTTATGTAGTTTAACTTGTTATTATATAGTATAACTTACCATATTCTTTAAATATATTACTCCCTCTCTGTCCTTAATTACTTGTCCACTTTTCTTTTTTTAGTTGTCCCTAATTACTTGTCCATTTTGATAAATCAAGAAAGAACAAAATATTTTTACTTATTATACCCTCAATTAATTTCTTTGAAAAAATGTAGAACTTCTTGAAAATTTTAAGTTTTTAATTCACCCATTTCATAATTAATAGGAGTAAAATGGTAAACTCACTATGTCAATAATTATTTTCTTAATAGGTGTGTCAATTCAAAAGTAGAAAACTAATTAGGGACGGAAGGAGTAACTAATTTCAGTATTTATGAGCAATTATGAATTGATAATTAGAAAATTTGGCCGGCCAAAAATTTAAAAAGTCTATAATATTTTTTTTATTTTAAAATAAACTAATTTTTTTTCCATTTTCTAATTAAAAGATATTAAAATTAAAAAGGTAAAAAACTTTAAAAAATTAAAATAATATAGGTAAAATACTTTTCCCCAATAGTGATAAAATGTATAAAAGTTTGTAGGCTCTTATAATTAAGAGAAAACAAAAAACAATAAATGTGGTGACATGAAAAAAGGGACCCTCGTTCAGTGTGTAACTTCATTTTCTAAGCTTAGGGAGGACACAGATAGGACAGACTTGGTCAGCTTCAGTTTTGTGAAAAGACAGTATCACCCTTCTTTATTTTACTATTCTCACTTTACTTGCACAATATTATATAGTACTCAACTAGGGTTAACTTCCTCATAAAATCTCTAAAAAAACTTACTCGTTGCTTGTATAATCAAGAAATATATGATATGTGCAAGTATATAAATATTTCCCCACCTAACAATGACCAATTGATCGATATATGTATATTTGGTTAGATATAAACAACATGCACATAAATCTTTACCATGAATTTTTACTAGTAAATTTTATACGTCTTCTCCCTAATTAGGTCCATTTGTTCGGTAAAAACAACACTAAGCGTGGATTTGTAAACAAACATAAATAAATTACTAAACTCGATATAGATTATAGATTAATGATGATGATTGAGCCGTTGGAATAGTGTTAATCTATTCATTTTATAGTGGGACATATGTAAGTTTTTCGAAGAGTCAACTTGGAAAGTTAAAAAGGGGCAAAATCAATCAACTTTTAAGAAAAAAATAGTGCAATATCTAGTGGTAGCCTTTTTCATGTTTCTGATTTTAAACTGTTTCTGCTCCCTAGCTTAAATTACTAAATTTTCTTTCTTTTGTTTGCATGAAATAGAGGAGACTTTTGTTGTTCTAAAGCTTTCACAAAGCAGAAATTAATCCCTTTGGCTTATTATTGACAAACACCTTCTGTGCTTTTTCTTCTCTATTCAATTCAAATTTTTCATTGGTAGTTCAACAACATTGCCAGCTTTCATTAATTTTCCTCCCTACCTACAAGGTAATGTTAATGTGGTCCATTTTCCCTTTTTGCAATCGATTTTATATGATCGTGTCTAAGGTCATATCAGGTTCAAGCTCAAGGAACTACATATTATCGGTTAGTCCGTGGCTAAGAATATTATTATTTGTACACAATATGGAAAAAGTTGCAAATAGTAGAGTAACAAAATTGATTATTATTGTTTTACATTCTAGAAAAAATTACAAACTAATGCTATCTGAAATGTAGAAAATTTTTTGAAAATGAAAAGATGAGTTTGACATTAAGAGAAAATTATAAACTATTATCCCGTCGTACATGTGACTTGACTTGATACTGAAAAATTTTCAAAGAGGCTGAAGAACTGATCAAAGATAAGAGGGTCGACAATTTTTATTTAAATTTTAAAAAAGTAGGGTTTGTCCCTAGTAAAAGAAGAAAAAAACATTAAATTACTTTTTCACGGTTTGAATAGAATTTGTGTTTTTTTTCTTCATTGACTCGAGGTGCTGCACTGATTTTCACTATACCCTGCAGCAATTAATACTTAGCAATTTATTTTAGCAGTATATACACTCATTAATTACTTATTGAGCTGCTACTACTACATGACAATGCTACTTTTTGACTTCATGTCTCCTATATGAGTGTTTCATTTCCTTGTTGTGACCTACCAACTCGTATTATACACAAACTCTGCCTTAATTTTTGTATCTTCATTCTTTGCAAATTGCAACTACTACATAGCTAGCCACTAGATCTCATGTTTCATATTCCTAGGTCCATTTTTAATTGGTACGTTGCGTTTTTCAAAAGTTAATTTGACTAATTTTTAAAGTTAAATTAGATTACATTAATTCGATATTTTTAAAAAATAAAATAGATATTCAAAAACTATACGAGAAGTACTATATATAAATTACAATGACAAAATATATCGTAAAATGTTAGTGAAAATTCTTATAGTTTGACTCTAAAAAAAGGAAACCATGACAATTAAAAGTGCACGGAGGGAATCAGGGAATATAGACGTAACTAGCTAGCTATATATGCCTAAAGAATACAAATTTGAATTATTTCAAATGCAAACTACTTTCTTTGTAAATTTTACTTGTCGTGCTTACTAAAATATGATATAATTAATTAACGGATTGAATATGAATTTGTATCGAAAAATCTGAGGTGACTTTGTACCTAAAGCAAGTCGAAGAAGTTATATACATGCTTCCTCTGTCTTGCTTCGTTTCCAAGTTGTGTTAGTTAAAAACACGAAAATCAACATTTGAGTGCTTTGTTACAATATACAAATTAAAAAAACTGATTAATTTTGGACGTTTTTAATCATTCAGGGAATAACCTTAGGAAAAAAAGGTGCATGGGAGTAGTTGGGAAAGTAGAGAAAAAGGTAGAGTCCTTTTTGGTGCATGCTTTTTCACTACCCAAGATTTCACATAATATAACAATTAAATTAAATTAAATTATTACAAAGTGGGGGGATAGAAAGAGAAAGATAAAGATTCTTTTGCATTATGTAACAAATGAGAAAAATCTAAGATAAAAAAGTTTTTAAGTCCCAACATTATAAAATGTCTTTGATTTGGTAAACACAACTCTACCACGACACATTGATTTGTGTTTTTTTCGTCCTTATATTAACAAAAAATATTATGAATTGATATAAAAAACAAAAGATTCTAGTAAAAGTTACAATGAATAAATGTTTTGATTCTTTTCCAAGAAGATACAAGAGTCAATTCCCTCCAACGCTTCAACCAAAAAAGGACTAACAGTGTCAACCTTTCACTTGCATTAGCTTTTGGCTTCACTAGCATTTTCATACTCATACATAACTCTGCAACAAGAGATAATGATATTCCTCCTTGTAAGACAAAATAACTAATTAATTAGTTTTATTTTTTGTTTAATCTATTATATTTAATCCAGCCTTTGATGAAATGATATACTAATAATGAGAAAGTATTTTAATATTTGAGCGGGTTGTGCGGGTACCGTCGAGTCAATCCAACTAAAGTTCGACTCATAGCTTGTTTGGCCAAATTTTCAGTAGGCTAAAAGTGCTCATTTTTTAAAAAAAAGTGAGGTGTTTGATTAAATTTTTTAGAGAAAATAATTATTTTGGGAGAGTAGCATAAGCTTAAAAAAAAGAGAGTAGATTTTTACCAAAATACTTATTTGAACTTTTAAAATTTTTTGTCAAACATTAATTGTTGCTCAAAACTATTTAGTCAAACTCAAACTGCTTCTTTCAAAGGACTTTATTAAAGAAAAAGTAATTCAAAATAAGCTTATTTTAGAAGTATAGCAAATAAGTTATATGTATGTAATCCAAATTGATTCATGAGAGAGAGAAAAAAAAGTAAGAACTTAAGTAGATTTAATTTCCGATCTTGATCAAGCTCATCTTAGTCCAATTAACTTGATTAATTGATTTTAACTTGCTCAAATTTAGCTTGACCTTGTGTTTAAACACATACAAATTCCTTTTTCACTCTAATACTTGAGCTAAGCCTTTAAATGATGATATGGAGCTATGGACGAATCGTAATTAACAAACTATAGCTATGGAGCGTAATTAAACTATTTTTGAGTGGTTATATACGAAAGTTCATCTATTCTTATTTAATGAGTCAAGTCATACTTGTCTTCTTTTGCATGTTAATTGTGGGCCGAAAGATCTGAAATAATGATAAGGGAAAGTTCAAGTTTGCAACTCCAATCCCACCTGCAGTTGGTCCAGAATAATACTTGGTGGGCTTGGCCCAAACTTAACCTACTTTCAGACAAATTGTCAACTTGGTCTTCGATGTATCATAGAGTATTCAATTTCTAAATATCAAAGTGTCATTCAGTCCCATTATATGAGTCTTTTCTACAATCTACTAGATATTTGGTGCCCGTGCATATGTTACTCTTTTTTTAATCTTAATCATGGACACTATATATGTAATTCCTTTTTATCTCAATTTATAATCTTAATCATGGACACTATATATGTAATTCCTTTTTTTATCTCAATTTATGTGATACAAATAAAATTTGAAAAATCAACCAATGTTTTATATGTTTTTTTAAACAAAATATTTGAAGTTATTAGTTTGTTGTGATTTATAGTATTTTTTACGTAATTTTTGAATAATATATGTTATTCATGTTCCAATTCACGTGAATAATCGTAAATATTCTAAGTTGTTAATTTGTGAATTCTAGAACTTTTAACGTCATTTTCAAATAATATAGGTTACTTCTTCTATTCCAATTGGTCAACCAAATTTCTTATATGATTTAAAATATTGGGAAATGCTAAATGGCCAGAAATTTTAAAAAATTATAATATCTTTTTTATTTTAAAAATAAACTGATCATTTTTCCATTTCTTAATTAAAATGTATTAAAGTTAAAATGGTAAAAATGTTCAAAAAGGTAAAAATACCATTCTGGCCAAATTCCGGCCAAATTTTCTGGCCAAAAGGATTTTTCCTAAAATATTTTTAGTTGTTAATTATTGTGATTTATATTATCTCTTACGTAATTTTTAATAATATATATTATTACACATGTTCAAATTCATGTGACAATAATAGTATTTCAAGAGTCAATTAATTTTTTTTTTTTAAATATTATTTTTTTAAAAGTTGTACCTCTAAGATATTTTGTAACTAAAATATAAATGAAGTAATTAAATTTTAGAAAGTTAATTGCCACAAAAAAAAACGAAGTGAAAAAAATTAAAGGAGAAATTGCGAGGAACAAATAAAAGAAGGAAATGAGGATAGTTGAAGTGGGTCCATATGTTAAAATACAATTAGATAGTGAAAAGAAATTTGAGAAAAATGTGGAATAGGCCAAAACAAATGACCCACATTTTTCGGCTGAGGTAAAACAAAAAAGGAAATGTGGGTGGGCTTTTATGTCCAATAAATAAGAAAGTGCAACAACAAAGCAGTTAAGTACAATAATATTTTACATAACATTTAGTAAATTACTATATTGCCCCTGGCTAGGGAAGCAGGCCTTATATATAGTAGAAAATCTTCAGTATTTTGAACTTTTCTTATGTTTGGAAAAAGTACTAGCTAGCTGCATGTAATTTCTTGTTTTATGCCTAACCTTTGGTAGGTAGTGTTATCCAGACACCCATGTTTGTACAAAATTGACCTCATAATATGATTTACCTTTTAATGAAAAGTTACCTCATAAAAGTAATCCAAATGAAAAAAGATATCCCTTACCATTTTGTTAGATTGTCTATCCTTTATCAAAACATGGAACTAGTCGATCAACTAGCTATACTATACGAAGCTTTTGGAGTGGAACGGTAAAGTTAAGGACAAAATAAAGAAAAAAAAACAATAATTTAAAACTTGCAAAAGGTGATTCTTCATATATCCTAAGCCAGGAATTAGATGATTATCGGATTTAGTCGGATTCCAATAGAAAAATCTAAAAAAATCATTATCATGTCTGAATCAAAGAGTGGGGAATTATAGTAAATTAAAGACATGGGTAGAAAGGGGACAAAATTGCAACATATATATATATATTTGGCAATTACCTCCTCCATAAATCTCTCTAAAACAAGCGATGTCCGAATCTTACTGGAATGTTTGTTTATTTCACCCCTTTCCTCTTATTTATATATACTACTATATGTCATTCTCTTATCCGACCCCAATTTGAATCCAAAATTGTGCAAGTGCAATGAATTTGATTAGAAATACATATAAATATTGATAAAAGGTTTACGCAAAAGTTACTACTTTCTCAAAAACATATGGACCTATATATATAAAAATAATTTTAATATTATTCAGCACAAAAATGTTAACAAACAAATTTTTAATAAACCCTAAATTCGGTTATCCCAAATATGACGGGTAAAGCGTTTTCTAACCAAGGTAATTCTACTTACCACTCCATCACAATCCCAAATATAATTGCGTGTGTTGAGTACATGTCTAAGATATAGTATTTGAAAAGGAGAACGCCAATCCATGTCATCCAACAAAACGAGTATTTTTGAAAGGAGGAGAAATATCACCACAAGATAACAACAAAACTCTTTAATTTGAACATCTGTCTCTTCCTCAATTGACAATTGATATTATGTTCAAACACAAATGATGATGAGTAGTACTAATAACTAAAAGCAACAACACAAATCCTCAAACCCCACACGGGATTCACACTAGAGAGTCTTATTTTTTTTCCTTTATGAAAAGATCACTTTCACCCAAAGAAAATGGAACATATGAAAAGCAAAGTTGGAAGATAATGAATTAAAAACAAATAGATAAGACCACGTAAGTAGGTTTACGTGTTGATACAATTGGAAAGTGGCTTTGCACCATTGGTTATGGGACAGAATATCTTTGCTTATGTCCCACGCAATTATCCATTAGCACTTCCATTTTCCAATCACTTTATACAATATTGTGTCAAATAGGGTCTTCAATTCCCATATTGAAGTAGACTCATCATTTGTAATTCATCACAAAGTCTTACATTTAAAATATGATATATATTGAACGTTTTACATTTTTGGAGTTTTTAAAAAATCTGAACAACATAAATAAATGATATAAGATTTTTTGACGAAAATTTTATGATTTTTTTTACTAAAGTGAATTGTATTGTGCCATATTGAAAGTATCTTTTTGACTTAGTCGAACAATAAACAAAGATGACACATGTCATATTATCCCTAATTCACCAAACAAAAACAAAAAAGATTTGTATTCATACTCGAAAAATATCTTCAAAACTAAAAAAAACTATCAAAAGATAAAAAAGAGAAATAGTACCTTAAAAAGGTTAAAAAGTTGCTACTATTTCTGTTTTAACTTACTATTGAGAGAGTATCCTTATCCATTCTATAAACATCCATACCAAATGTTATATCATCATATAATCATAACACTCCAAAACTAAACATGTACACCCTGGAGATTCAATTCACCTAATTAAATACTATTAAAGGAACTGATAAATCATTTTGCAAAAGAACAAGAATCCATCTCTTTTTATTCTCAAGTGTCATTATTTATATATGTTAAGAGGATAAAAGAAAGAAATTAAAAACAAGTGTACCATATAGCGGGCCAGTAAGGTACTATACATTAACACATGTCTTTATTTTGTCATTACTAGAAAACATTTTGACGGCCCACCAAATGTAGACACTCGTATATATATTTTTTATTTAATAAGAGCATCGTGCAACCTAGAAATTAAAACCACAATTGAAAATGGCTCCAACAAACTCAGACATTTGGGCTCAATCAATTATGTCAAGTAGTATTAACAAGTGCAACGACAACATGAGAAGAAGGTTCAATGATGAGCAGATTAAGTCATTAGAAAACATGTTTGAGACAGAGTCAAGGCCTGAATTGAGGACAAAACAACAATTGGCTAAAAGACTTGGCCTGCAGCCAAGACAAGTAGCTATATGGTTTCAGAACAAGAGAGCTAGATCGAAATCGAAGCAACTTGAATTGGAGTATAGAATGCTTCAAACCAGTTATGACAACTTAGGTTCCAAGTATGAATTACTGAAAAAAGAGCATGAATCCCTCCTCATCCAGGTAATTTGTATCATCTTTTTTGGGTATGTGTTGTCTAGGTTCAGGCCACGGAGTTCAATTGATAGGGCAAAAACAAACTTCTGGACATAAGGGAAGATTCTGTTGGGCTAAAAGTGTTGAAGACTATCTCATCCAAAAGCATAATTATGTTCTCAACAAAAACAATTCAAAGATAATCTTAACACAACCATTAAGAGTAGTATATATGTAGTTTCTTTTTCTTTTCAACAATCACATACAACAGACTCTAGCATAGTGGCAGAAGGGGTTCAAAAGTTACTTTAGATCACAAGTTTCTAGTTGAATTTTTGTCGTATGAATCGCTAATATTAGAATAGTCTTTATGTTTACAGCTGCAGAGACTTAGAAAGTTAACGGAAAAGGATGACAATGAAGTGATTGAGAAAGATGTCATTAAATCAGAAACGGAAGTGAAACAAGATGATTTTGCACCAGAAAATTGCAGCCCTGAATTTGTCTTACCTTTGTGTGAAGACAGCAGGGGAATTGACTACTTGGGACCAGAATCTGATATTTTAGACATGGCACAAATAGCTGATGGCTTATCAGAAATTGAAAACGAATACAACTTCGAGTCGAGAACGTTTCTTCATGATACTGGTTGTACATCACCATTGTGGGAATTTTAGTGTTGGAACTTTGCTGTCTGTTACAGAACCTTTTTGTCAGTAGAAACCTAAAATGATGATGAATAATGAGATGTAAACAATCATATATAGTGGAATCCATTATGATAGATCATTACTTAATATGTACTGCCAAAACTCATACTTGTATAGTTAGTTGTATCTACTAAATTAAAGATGGCTTAAACAACCTAAACAGATAGGTCAAGAAAGCTCTGCAGTCTGCACTAAACAGGAAACATTTAATGAAATCGGTAAAATTCCAACCTCTTCCACGACTTCTTCACCTCTACCTCTCCTTATACCCACTATATCCGACCTCTGACCTCCTCACTAACATGGAAGAAAAGCTCATGATATGTTCATATTCACAAGTACTGCATGCTTGAAGATAGGAGTATTACATTCTTCAGACACAAATATTTGATCAAGATATCATATACTACTATATGTAGTCTTACATACTAATTAAATCGCTGTGCTTTCCGATTTTCCAAGATATTCACGAATTTTTAGGTTGGAGAGAAGAGGTGTAGAAAGAAACTGTCCCAGATAAGAAATGGGAAAAGATAAATGATGTCGAATATATGTGAAAATTGTACGTGCAATTTTTGGTTTGGCTCAATCAATGGGAAGAGTGGATGTAATTTGGCTCAAACGAAGTGATACGAGTATTATTATATTACCATTCAGTTCACGTGACAGCCAAACACCAAAACAAACATTATGTATCATGTACTTGAGCTTGACAACAAAAACACCTCTGGTGAATGTATAGTTACATTAAGGTAAAATTGAAATAAACTTCTGGACAAGCAATATATGCAAAACGCATGCAACACACTATGCATATTAGTGTGTTTAAAAACATACGATACATCCACATTAAGTTGTAATCTTTTTAAATTCATAAGTGTTACTTTTCTGTGCAAAAACTGCCGGTTAGGCAACCAAGCGCATTTACCAAAGTTTCTCAACTTAATTGATGGTCACTACCGACGGAATTTAATCGAAGGTGAATGTTCAAAAATACAGTTTCTTTCGTGTAATCACACAAATTCTGAAACAAATGCAAAAAATTACTTGAGATGTAACTGATTTTGTTCGTAATTATGATAGGATGTCAACAAGAATTCTATTGTGTAAACATAGTTGATGTTCTTGGCTCACTTCGGAACATAACAGAGAAAAATACCAATCAAAATCTTCGATATTAAATAAAACACAAATTCATTAATGTTTTTAGGATAAAATTGAACAAGCAACCAACCCAACAATATATGTAATCCGTTTCTCACCATCTACTTGATCTTCTTCTTAGGCCTCAACTGCAATTTTTCACGTACAACCACTTATTTTCACGTACGCAACTAAACTAAAGCACATGCAGAAGCAGGGAGAGGGTGCCACTTATATTCGTGCCAGGTATTCATTCAGATTTCCTGCATTAAGAATAATATATAAAACTGACATCTCCAATTCACATACCTCATGTTGGATCATTCTTTCATTAAGAAAAAGATGGAACAATTTACTTAAAATTCCAGGGATGAAATGTTACCTGGACACTCTGATTAAGCTTCCCCATTATACAGACAAGTACTATCCTTGACAGAATGGAAACTTCAATCCATTTACGTAACACTACAAGACATCAGAAGAGAGCCAGTAAATATGCAATGTATATTTAAGAAATGAAGTGTATAGACCCCCTATTTTCTTGAAACTCTACAGAACTTGAAACCGTTTAAAGTTTACATGGTGTTTCCATCACATTGAAAATATAAGCAACTCTACTCTGATAATGTTCCAATTCAGAACAAAATAATTCTCTAATAAAATTGTGTACGTATTAGGAAAAAACACCTAACACATATCAGAAGGACAAGCACAAATATGATCAGAAAAATAAAACTACATATAAGGAGCAACATTAGTTCAATGGAAGACTTACTTGCGGCAAATCATCTCCTCCTGATTGTACTTCCTACTCAAAGCCATCAAAGAAGGCTCAATAATTCCTCCACGAAGCCTTAGCACCAAATGCAAAGTCGACTCTGCAATTTTTCACATCCCATAAAAAGGCATCAACTTTGCAAGTTAAAAAGGCACATGTTAATCTGAATTTTGCAAGTGCTCCATATTGGTAGTTTAGTCTACCCCACTTTGATAAATCTAATGACAACAATTAAGAATGATCAACAACTATAATTAGGTGCTTCCCACTTCCCATTAATTCCCTAATTTATTGTCATCATCTTTATCTCTTCCACAACAAATATACCTCTAATCGGTATTATCCACTAAATGAGTTTTTACACTTTTAAGAATGTTGTATAATACAAGCAAGCACAAATTTAGTTGATGACTCCACGTAGGGTTATTGTTCTAAAACGTCACTTTTTTTCTCATACAAAAAGATCATTCATATCGAAAAGTGATACATTCGATGACCTTTTTTAATGACGTGACACCTGATTTTTAGAGGAGCATAAAAAGAAATGATAAAATCTAACCTGTTTTAACCAAAAACCTCCTATCCGACCCAATACTGTGCATGTATAACAATGAGGCAATACAGATCTCCATATGTAGAATATAGTATTTAGTAAATTTTTACACTTTGTTTGGACGGTTGTTACGTATTATTTCATAATGTATCGTATTATGTTGTATTATATTATATTGTATCATATTGTTTTAATGAATACAATGTTTGGATAGATTACATCATTCTCCGTCGTTAGTTATATAATGTCACACATCCATAATTTGAATGATAAATGTACCAAAAAAGAAGGGTACGGATAGAGCTACTACGAAAAAGTATGATAAAAGATGAAATAATTATTAAATAATAAATAAATACAAAATGAGAAGAAAATATTAAGGTAACAACGCAATCACACTAAATCAGTCGTTACATGAAATCGGTCTTTTTGTTGTTATCTAAGATGAATTTAAACAATGCAATACAACATAATTTAAGTAACAATCAAAACAAGCATTGTATTTAAACTAGCAACACAATACAATACAACAGGTAACAACGATCCAAACAAGGTGCTAGTCTCAACTTCTGTTGAGTCAACTCCATCTTCAATGAGGAGCATAGAATTGCAGTTACAGTTACTAGAGTACAACATCGACCACTTCGCAGGCCGTAGCAATCTATAAATAGAAAATCTCCTTAAGGGATTGTTCTTGACTAGCTTCACCAAACAACACTATGGCTTATACAATTCTTGGATGTGTGGAGGATAATCAAAGAACAGGCTCCATGTTGCAGAGCATGAATACCAAGAACTCGCCAAAATTTGATGATATATGATACATACATTACTGTCTCATCAAACAGTGCTTGATATGTGCCTATATCAACATGATGAAATATTTGAATTCGACACCTTGTTGCTATACCTCAAGGTGTTGGAATCTTTCAGTAACACCGTTGTTCATAGTCTCCTGATTACTAGCACATGCAGCTGAAGCAGATTTATCATGTTCTATATACTCCAAGAAGTCCATCACATGTGGATCAGTCCATGGGCATCCCCGTGGTGCTTCAGGACCTGCCACCCAGCCAAGATGGCCTCCTTTAGGGGTTACAATCAACATACAGTTTGAGTTCTCCTGAGGGAACAACACAAAGATTAGCTGCAATGTATGTCTTCAAGCACAAACTTAATACATTGTGCATGCACTCATACAATTGAACAAGGGTCAGATCCAGGATTTGAACTTTATGGGTTTGTATTTTCTGAACCCATAGTTCATTTGATTTTCTGCTTCAGAACATATTATCTGTCCCTATCTAATGTTTTTTAACACGTATATATTGGGATCTCAGCTGAAGCTACTGGATTCAGTTGAACCCGCACACTGTTTATACTGTAGATTCTGCCCCTGAGTTGAGCCTCCTATATTGGTCTCAAGTCTCAACTAGCATGTGATAGCTTCTTTATGCCAACAAGCTAAAGGCACTAAGATACTACTCCCTTCGTCCAATTTATGTGACACCACTTGATAAATGAATCAAACCCAAATTAACTTATTTTCGGAATGCATTTGTTTCAAGTGTTGATTACAATTTGTACTAGGGCTTCTTTAACACCTTAGGGATCAAATGAACAATGCAAAGGTACACTCGGAACTCAATTCCAACAGCAATTTGGCAGACTATCTAGAAGGAAAAGATTCGTCAAACTTTTTAAGGAAAAAAAAAAGCGTAATTATCCTTAAACATAGGTTGCACTGTAACTACTGGGTTGTAACCCCTCTTGCCAGCATCTTCTTATTGCAGACTTATATCAATAAAATTTCACTCCCTACCTATCAACAACAACATACTCCGTGTAATCCCACTGACGGGGTCATAAATCAGAGTATTCCATATTAATTTAGAGGATCATAGTCATTAGCCAGTCCTTCTAGTGCACACTTAAAGATGCTCCCTCCAAGAATATCCACCTATCATCTTTTGTTCTCAAACTAATGTACGATGTGTGAAAATAGCCTTCTTGTATACTTTTTGAAGCACACAAGTTAAATTAGGCCTAATAACTCTTCCAGAAACAAATTGATCCTTTTCCATAAGAAAACCAATAAGTCACTACTGGATCCTAACTTGCCTTTCCATATACCACCAAAGATATTTATTTTAGCTCCTCTCGAGACACATGCCAAGTCAAGAAGACATCCAATTTGAGATGCAATATTATTAATGTATTAGATAAAAATGAGATGGAGTTGAGCATAATTTACTTTGTTGCCACTTGCCAATGTCTTTTTTCTTCATACTTAAAACATAATCCTTAAAATTGTTCCTTTGAGCTGTAAGCTTTCAGAAAGTAAAATTGAATATTTTACTCTAATATGATTATCTAGCTTTTCCAATCTAGCAGACTGAGAGTATAACAAACAACCAGTGCTTCGCCTGACTGATCCATAAGAATTATAATGAATAAATGGAGTCTGGAGACTATTAAGAAAACAAAGTCTAAGGAAGTATCCTTGCTTGGTTAATACTTTGACAAACAAACAATAAGAAACTGCACGAATAACCAAAAATTAAAATATTTTGGTAGAATTGCATATGCACATCAACAAACAATGAGAAAATATCAACAAAATAAAATGGGCTATGAGAATGAAGATAGTATCTACCTCAATATCTTTACGAGGGATTCCTCTGGCTGGAGCAATTGGATCATTTGCAGCCTCCACAAATAAAGAAGAGTAAGTTAACTTTGCATTTTGTCTTAGTTACCACTTGCAGAATCTTAACAAACATAGTCCCTTTTTGATAAGTAAACTACTTCTATATCTTTTAACTCTCTCTTTTCCCCTTCCATTCTCTCTTTTGCTTTTCCTCCTTTCTTTTTTTGAGGAGAGACACAAAGAGATGGAATACTTCTCTTTAAATCACAATGAGACTTTTGATTATGTCATTGCAATACTCTAGACAAATTGTCTGTCTCCTATAAAGATCCGAGAGTCAAATATGGAAAAATGTGATTCTCTACACTAGTATATCTTAGAAAGAGCAATAGTAGTTAGTGCAATGCTTTTCCTAGAATCTGGTCCCAATTAAAATTCATAAAAATCCTTCGCATTTTATCAAGTGAAGTAATTCTTGTATTCAAATGAAAAGTGTGAAACGTCTATTTGATAGTAAGTTAACCAAGTTGCATAAAGGTACATCTGTGATGTGGGAAAATATCCTACAACAGATAACTACAAATGTGTATTGTCTAAAGGAAACACAAAGTTAAACATCTATCCTCTCTCAAGTTTCAGCTTTATTGCATGGAATTTTAACTTATATGATATGATGTTCAGATTTTGTCCAAGAAAAGTGTACACTTTAACTTTCCTGACCATGAACTGTAGACCTATAAATGGCGCCTGAAGTACGATAAGAACAATGGAGAGTAAATGGCTGAAACAAACTTACTTGGATACAAAGCAGAGGTGTACAGACATTTGTAATGGAATCTGAGCTGCTTGAGTTAGAATAGTAATCATCCACAGACTTGAATCCAAATGAAACTGCAAAGTTGAAGGCAATTACTGATAAGTTCAGATGCAATCATATACAACTCTTTTATTACTGCATACAAGAATTAATACCTCGTGTCAGTCCATCATCAAATTCTCTAACAGTTTTGGCATTGGCAGCTAATGATATATTAAATTCACCTTCCATATCTTCAAACAGTAGAGCATGCCTATAAACAAGAGATCTAGTTTAAAAGAGGTAAAATGTATCCTGAAAAAAAAATGGAAAACTGAATTATGAAATTACTTTTTGAAAATTTTGCGGAGAGAATTTGCTAATGCTTTGTCATAGACATTGTTAAAGCCCTTATGGAAATCTTCGTCTGCAAGGACCAAATTGAAAGGATTGCACAAGGAAACAGCACCTGAGAGAAGGCAAGAATGAGATTCCTGCAATGAAACAATAAAATATGAGAGATGGGCAGTACATGGACTCCAGCAAGTAGATAAATTGAGATAATGAACTCAGGTCAATGGATTGTAAGTAAACACAAACCAAAATAACAACTCCAGTGAACGCCTACATACTTGTGACCAATCAGTCGAGCACCCCCACCTTTATTAACTCTAATTAAATTGACGATAGATGCATCATTAAACAAAAAAGTTATTAGAAAGCAGTATCTAAGAATTCAAGTACTCCATCCACTCCGACTTTATTACATCATTTGCCTATAGATTGTCTTTAAAAATACAAATAGTGCAACTGATAGGCAATATTGTTGAAGACAAATACAGCAACTGGTAGTCAAAACTTTTTCCAAGAGTTGTACAAAATTTGATCCAGAACAAAGAAAGCACAATGTTGACCCAGGAAAAATGAATGGAGACAGCAGTGCTCAATTACCTACGCAAGTATATAACCAGCTACCAGATTATGGCATAACTTCACATTATTTCAAACACATGTCCATTCAACATTTACTGTTGACTCTCTCCGTAGATCTGTAGAGTGACTCCAAAGATAACTTTCAATATGATTAAAAAAAAAAAAGTTTCCAGTTCAATGAGTGTTTATCGAGATGTCTCAAGGATCTACTTGGGATAAAAGAAGGTAATACATGCTACTGTAACATCCCCTTCTACTTTAGTTTCTTAAGCAGCAACATTGAATTTCTTTTTATGTAGACTTAAATCAGGCTACAGCGGAATAATCTCAATAACCTGGTGACAGAGATTAGGTTTTCAGAAGGTCGGTCTCACATATCATTTGAACCAGTTGAACTACTCAAAAGGCATTAAGAATAAACAAGGGTTTGGGGTTTTCAGAGGATGAAGAATCATTTAGAGGATCATAAGCCATATCGATGAAAACATGGAATACCTGTACTAGGGGGTGGGATGGGGGTGGCCTAGCAGTTAATAAAGTGGAAAACCTTGGAGACCAAGGTTCAAATCCTAACAAAGACAAAAAAAGTATAGGTGATCTCAGTCTTACCATCTTCCTAAATCTTGGTGGACAAAGTTACCCGAGCTTGTGCTAATGAGAGGTAGAAAATATCCGGTGGAATAGTTAAGATGCGTGCACGCTGGCCAATATACACGATCTTTATAAGAAAAATGGAACACCATTAGCACAAGAAATGAAACCCAATTATCCGAAAGCTCATGAAACCCAATTCCATTGACAAACATTCAGCTATACTAAGCACAAGAAATGATTGAAAAAAAGAAGACCGTGACACAGCTAAACATTTTTCCTCAACATACTCTATGATGTAATTATGTTAGGCGCTAGCATCCATATATAGAGTTTTCACCTTTTCTAAAGAAACTGTATGATGTTAGCCAGATCACTAATACTCAGCACAATTACAGTACTAAAATTTAAATATGCTAACAAGTTCACCATAGCATCATATTCATATCAGACATTCTTTAGAACAGCTCAAACTGAAGATGCAAGGTAGATCAGTACAAGGACAAATGGAGGAGGAACATTGATAAGCACAAAGTGAATTGATTGAGTTACCTGTCCCAAGTAGCGAACAAGAATATTTGCTCCAAGAGACCAGCCTATTGCATATAAATTTGCTGCTGGATAGCGGTTGCTGACATGTGCCACCACTTCATACATATCACCAAGAAATGAAGCTGAATAGAACTGCATAAATTAGCTCATCAATAAAAAATGAACAGATAACTTTTACATGGCAAAGATGATTGCATTTTGACATTACTTAGAAAAGGAAGAGTAATATCTTAAAATAATATGTTTCACCTTAATTCGATCGATTCATGACCAGTTGTATGTTTTCTCTTAACAAATGGACAAGCTAAAAAATCTAGAATACTTTGACCAGTACCATTTGAGAAATAAAGCTGATCAAGTTTGGGAATAATGAAGTTAATTATCTTGTTTTATAGGTGAAAATGGGGCTATAATATGGAGCTATAATGATGATAATAATAATAGAGTTAATTATCAGAAAATTCAGAAGTTCAATGAGGAGCTATAAAGATAAATCAGACTTTAGAAAGTCTACAGTACACATCAAGAACTCGGGAACAGAGAACTCCTATGCGAAAAATGGAAATACACATTGATTTCCTACTTTGCCTAGGACAGCTTAAACGTAAAGCTATATCTGATACTCTGGTATGAGCCAGATTGCGAGTTTGAAGGTGTATAGATGAAGAAAAGTATCCAGGACCAAAAGATATGGAAATTGAGAATTTAGAGAATATTAATGGGAAGAACAACAAATATCTCCCCCTTTCTTAGGCTCTTATCAAGATATTTGTCCCCCTTCTTTGCTTCCTCCCCTAACCCAGAGGCACTCTAATTCCCTTAAAAAAATTGCATTGAAATAAATTTCTAAAGGATCTTCACTGTATCCTTGAAGGTCTCATCAATCATTAGATCTTGCCTTCTTGGACAATCTTTAAATCATAAACCACCATGGCATCCATCCACTGCCTGTAAGTTTGATTTCAACTTGGCAAGGACATCTAGAATTAAAATGGCCGCCAGATTTAATATATTTCTCACATGAAGGTCTTGGACAATTTCCCAGACCTATTACTCTAGTAACTTCATGCTCAACTTAACTTTATTCTCAACCAATTGAAGGTTGCATACCCCCACCCCACCAATTTGTTTTATCTAGATATACTATTGAAGCAAGAGAAAGGAGAAATCTTCCGTAGTTGAACTATAGGGTGGACTTGAAAAACCTTTCTTACTTGTTTCCATTCACTATGTTTTAAACCCTTTTTGAAATCACTTGGTGAAAGAGACCAGATCATGTCAAGCAAGAGAGGGGAACCGACATTTTGTGAAGATAAATTTTTGATCCCTTCCGAAGACAAAAGTCCATATTATTTGCATAAACAAGAGATATAATCAACTTTAAAGAGTTTCAATCTAATAATTGATGCAATGGAAGCAGAAACTTATACTTGGTTCATAAAGATCATTCCTTTAGCAAACATATGAAAATCAGATTAAAAAAGAAAAGGGCATCAATGCACTGATGCCAGAAAAAAAGTACAGAAAATATAATGAGCCGAAAAAAGAAGCAAAATGGGCAATCATATAGATAATTGTTCTACTCGTTAGCTTTCTCCAGATACTTCTTCTTTTCTTCGTCAGTCATGAAAGCAGTGAGGGGGAAAGACTTTCCAATTCCTATAGGAGTCTTGAAGTGAATTTTGTTCTGAGCAGGATCCTCAATGCTCATCTCAACTATTGGCACCCACAGAAATAGTTGCTTACTCTTAACTCCAGTCATTTTCTTCATTCTTCCTTTCTCCACGTAGGCAGTGACCTCTGTGGCATAGCTAACTAGAGTTTTTGTTGCGACAAAGTAATGCTCATATGGAGCCTTTTGTTTCATCCACACAAATCCAGTTTCGCGAACACAACCACATTCTTCAAGGTCTTTAAGAGCAAGGACACCCATGGGAAATCCCAACTCTTTCAGGAGTTCAAGAGAATGACTATAGCACTCTTCAGCTCCATATACAATTTCCGCTCCTGCACGCTCATCTTGGCATGATGATTTATTACTGGCCATTTTGCAGAGATATTAGATTGAAAAATCTCTAAACTGTAAGGTGCAGCAATTCAGGTTATGGTGCGGTGCTTAAATATACACAAAGCAGGAAGGAGAAAGAGAGGACAGATCAAGGTTGTTGACTGGCAGTTGTGCAGAAGGGATCTAGTTGATAGTGTTGTTCACCTAACTATTTGAACAAAAAACTTACAAAAGAATGGAGTCAATGGACAGCACAAGATCAATCAACCGTCCACAAAAAGGGCTGTCGATTCCCATCAACCACATCAACTAACCATAGCAACAATTTTTATCTTCTTAACCAAAAAGTCTGATGGCCAAAAATCACTATAAATCACATCAAAACTAATACTTAGTTGTATCAGTGGGGAGGAAATTAAAGATCAAATCTTTACCAACATATCAATCAACCAAAGTAATGAAAGACCAAGATGAGAGTACCTGGGGAGTTGTCACAGGACTATCTCCACATCCTCTACTATTGAACACCACAACTCTCCAACCCCTACTTCTAGCTCTCAGCAGCATATGCCTCACGTACGAGTCATCGCTTCCCCCAGTCAGACCTGGCTGCAATTTCTCTCATCAGTACACTTCCATTCTATATACACATTCTCACTTTTACAATCCAGAATCCAAAGCCAGTGTGTATGTATGCCATACTTAAAGTTGCCAAAATTAATTAGTCTGTATAAATTAAAAAAACACTTCTTTGCTACAGCGGCTGTGAATTTTGTATAATTAATTAACTTTATAGAACGTTTTACGGCATATATATGTTATGCCCAATGAGCAGCTGTCCATTTATCATAATGAAGCAATAGAAAGAAGACCCACAAGCAAAATGAGCAGCGGGGAGTCGGGAGCTAAGCTACGATCGTCGCCGGATACCCAATCGAGAGCGACGGAACCATCATCCTTAGTCCGCAAACACTCTCGCCGGAAACGAACGTCAGGAACGGACCTAAAGAAAGCTGCAAAAATAGTTTCTATATGGCGATTCCCAGCGACGATAGGATACGGACGGTGAAGGGATTTAAAAGCAGATAGAAACTTGTCTCGAGCTCCGCCTGTGACTTCTAGTGATGGATGAGGAACCTTGCCGTCCGACATTGCGGTGGCGCAGCTAGTGTTTGAACGGCGGAAGGTGACGTGTAGGGGAGGGGAAGAATTAGAGAGGTTTTTGAGATGGCGGAAGGAGGAGGAGATAGGAGTGGCTCTAGCCATTGGTTGGTGGGAGGTGTCCCCACCGCTCACTCTGCTTTTATAAATTTGTAGCTTGTTAGAGAAGATTGAGAGATATTGAGAATGAATGAAGGAGTGGGGGATAATAATAACAAAGTGTTGCCCAATCTGTGTTTAAAATAATACTATTGATTACAATAAACTTTGCAGAAACACGAAGTTACCAAAGTTTGCTGAATCAGTGAAAAACAGAAAAACTACTTAAGGAAATTATTCCCCTCTAGTATCCGAGGTTTAAAACAGAAAAATCACTTAAGGAAATTATTCCCCTCTAGTATCCGAGGTTTGATTTGGAATATGTCCTCCCAGGATAGAATGATCTCAATTACCAGTACTTAAGGAAATTATTCCCCTCTAGTATCCGAGGTTTAAAACAAAAAAACCACTTAAGAGAACCACTCAACAGCAGTAAAGTACACGAAAGAAGAAGAAGAAATTTGCAACATCTCCAACGATCATATTCCAAAGCCAAAGCCGAGTACTTAAGGAAATTATTCCCCTCTAGTATCCGAGGTTTAAAACAGAAAAACCACTTAAGGAAATTATTCCCCTCTAGTATCCGAGGTTTAAAACAAAAAAACCACTTAAGAGAACCACTC
>JAJONR010009440.1:0-21756 GCA_029582245.1 Solanum etuberosum
TATGCTTTAGAATTCCCCTTACATGCTCGTACATTCCACGTACTGAGCCATTTGGCCTGCATCGTTTCATGATGCAGATACAGGTATTCAGGATCATCAACAGGCATTTCGTTGAGGTCATGTGATATTCCAGTCAGCTTTGGTGAACCTTCTTATATTCCGGAGGACTTCACCTTTATCTTACAGTTCGTAGTTTGGAGATGTCGTGGGTCTTGTCCCGATATCCTTCTGTAATAGTAGAGGCTTCATAGACAGACAGTAGAGTTTGAGAAGTCTGTTAGTTTATTTTGTTAAATGTTTTAAATAATTTAGTTGCCTATTTTGGCTAGTTGAATATTCTATTATATTTAGAGTTAATCATTTGAGTTAAAGCTTTGTATCTAAATTCTATGAATTTTCATCCAGTTTTAAGCTTTTGTATGCTTGAGTTAGTCTTCCGCTTGTAGCCAGTCAGGATGAGGGTTTGCTTGGGGACCAGCAATGGTTCTCGAGTGCCGGCCACGTCCAGGGTGTAGGCTCGGATCGTGACACATGACAAACATATTTTTTTTTAGAGGATGTTGGATTAATAATGAAACTTATTCTTTTCACTATACAACTCAGTGTCCTTTCATTGAACATAAATTCAAAAGACAAAGGAATGATCTTTCCATAACAAGATTATATACATTATGACTACATACGTCAACCTCATGACTGTTACTTGAAGAAGTAACTCAACTCTATTGTTTTTCTTGTCAGATTCTTCCATTACCATCAAGATGGAGAAAACCAAATAAGAAAAAAATTAAAATGTTGATTTTATTAAGGCATTTGTTGTATCATACTCCCTCTGTCCCTAATTACTTGTCCACTTTTGAATTGATACACCTATTAAGAAAACAATTATTGACATAGTGAGTTTACCATTTTACCCCTATTAATTATAAAGTGGATGAATTAAAAACTTAAGATTTCAAAAAGTTCTACCTTTTTCAATGTAATAAATTGAGGGTATAATAGGTAAAAAAAAATTGTCCTTTCTTGATTTGTCAAAATGGAGAAGTAATTAGGGACAGCTAAAAAAGGAAAAGTGGACAAGTAATTAGGGATAAAGGAAGTACATATTAAAAACTTCTTAAGATATGTGTAAAATGTATAATTTGAAGTTGACATGTATTCTGATTCTGTTATCTTGCATTGAAAAAACGTAACTTAAATTTTGTATTTAAAATAGGCGAGCCATTTTAGATTCTTATGAAATGACTTGACTTTTATAATAATTTATTGCATATGATTAGGATGGATTCAGAAATATCAAATATAATAGTTTTTGTTGGGTTTTAGAAGATGGGAATGAGAAATGAATTACAGTGTTTCTGGAAAAGATATTAAGAGAAAAGAAGCAATCAGAATAACACATTTCCACATTGAAGAGTTGTGACTTTTTCGAAAGGTTGTATCTATTTTGAAGGATTGTGACTTTTCCGACGGGTTGTGACTATTCCTAAGGGTTGTAACTTTGTGATAAGGCACAATAAACACATTTTCATACTACCCTTTATTGGCTATACATAGATGGGCTTTCTCCCATTTTTTCAACTACAAATTTTTTAAGTTTTCTACTCTTCTTTTCTTAAAAGCTCAGGTGGAATTTGCAGTCGTAGAGTGAGTTCAAAAGAATTTGACGTACCACTATTTTGCTCAAGTAAATTGTTCTATTTTTAGAGGATATACTCCATAAGCTCGAATATTTGAGGACAATAAATTTTCTTAAGAACATCTGTGAATTCAATGAACTCGATTTTTCATTTTTTCATTTTTTCATTTTTTCATCTTTTCATCTTGGTTTTTTATTTTATTTTTGAATGATGTTTACTGTTCATATTTTATAGAATACAAATGTAAGCTCAGATAACAATTTCATATTACCATCTAACTTTGTTTGAATCTGTCACGACCTAAAAATAGACGTGATGATACTTGCTTATTCCCACAAAGACATGTCAACCTCAACCCAACAAAACGAAAGAAAGAAAAAAAAGCGAAAAAGAAACAAGAACAAGATAAAAGCGAAAAACTTATTCATTCTTTTATAACCCCAAAACATGATTGTCACGTATACAAGCTACTAATACATAAAGTGCAAAATGAAAAATAAGTTCAAGTTTTACTGTCTTTGTTTCTCAAATAGAACAAGCATAACGAAAAGGAAAAAGAGGGCCCACCGGGATGACAAGCAACTAGCTCTCAAGCCCTTAAACAAGCCTCAAAATGGGAGAAGAAGAAGAGCAATCACACGGTATCGGGCTCGGAACCTATCAAACAACACGGTACTCAACAAGCAACCTAATAAATAAAGCAACTAGCTAAAAATTGAATACTCTTTTCATCCTAACCAAACCTCCTCGAACAACAACCTGCATAGAAATCAGCCTAACCTAACAGTTCTACAAAACACAGCTCACGAGGCTCAATAGTCACAGTCCAATAGTCACAATCCAACAACCAACATGTATCAAGTATGTTAATCACAAGAGTCAAATGGATCAATCACAAGTATTAAGTTAATCAATTACAATTAACAAGTAGATCAATCATAAGCATCAAAACGCATCAAATCACAATAATCAAACTCTTGCCGGAACCATTTTCCCTCGACACAATATCACTAGCCAGAACCATTTTCCATCAGCTTTATATCACATCACTAGCCAGAACTATTTTTCATCGGCTTTATACTACATCATTAGACGAAACCATTTCTCATCGACTTTATATCACATGACTTGCCGAAAAAATTTCCCTTCGGCACAATATCACTAGCCAGAACCATTTTCCATCGGCTTTATATCACATCACTGGCCGGAACTATTTTCCTTCGGCTTTATATCGTATCACTTGCCGGAACCATTTCCTATCGACATAATATCACTAGCCGAAACCATTTCTCATCGGCTTCATATCACATGTCTCATCATGGTGTACAACAATCAATGCACATAAGCAAATTCACACCATAAGGAAGAGACAACAATTCAAGCAATTCAAGTTCACAGTCATATCATCAATCAATCAAATAGGGACCACAACAAGACAATTCACAAAGCATTATGATGAACACATAACTTTTTCATTTAAACTCCTTTTTATTCATTAAGATTTATCAAGTGGATCAATGAAACCACCACCTCATTTTCATTACTCCCCAACACACAATGAAGGGAAATACACGATTCTACTAGACTACAAAGTTTAAAAAATCACTTGCCTCAATTCAATCAAATAGTCAATCCAAGATTTGAGTATTTTCTTTGCACACAACTTCCAAAGCCACACAATCTAATTCAATCAAGTAATCACAATAAGATTCTGGAAATAACAATATCCAATTCATACTTCTTTGAAAAATAGGTCAATCAACTCAAAAATCAAGTTCCAAAAATGAGGTTTGAATCTGAAAATCTTTACTTGAAGATGTTACCCAATGCATTTGGATATCATTGGTGAAAATCATTTCGAAAAAAGACTTAAAATTTGTTCACAATCATCATTTTAGTTTAAAACTCAAGTTCATGAAAAATCTTGTCATTTGCCAATTAAAATCTCAAGTTTTGATGTTAAAATCCGTAAATAATTACGCGGAAATGAAGTTTTAGGGTCACAAAATCTAAACAAAAGATTTAGCACAAGAAATCTCTTCAAAATCGCTTCCAAGGGTTTTGCCAAGCTCAAAAATGAAAATGGGGCTTAAACCCAAATATTTCAGATCAAAAATCCCTTTTTGATGTCGCAAAAGTGACCTAGGTTCTCTTAAGCGAACCCCGCAAAAAAACAGGGGGGGGGTCTCACTTTTGTGAACTGGGTTTCGCTCAAGCGATCATCGCTAAAGAGAACCCCGCCCAAATGGTTAGTCTTGATTTTGTGAGTCGGCCTTTGCTAAATCAAAGATCGCAAAAGCGAAGGCCCTCCGCAAACGCGTGGATTGTAGATTAGAAACATCAACCAACACAAAAATCATCGAAAAACCCTCGGTATTCGTCCAGAACCTCATACACACAAACCAAATATGAAAATTGATGACGTTCCGGATTCAATGAAACCGTCAAAACATGAATTTGATTTCTTCTTGACCCAAAACTCGTGAAAGTCACAAGGAACTAACATAACACCTAAAAAGGCCAAATCAAGCTCGGGACCTCTGAAAAATCAATCAAGACCTCTCCTAGGCTTAAATCATCCTCCGAATCTAACGGAACTCTCAGAATTCCAATTTGAGTATCTGAACCCCGAATGTTGACCAAAGTCAACCCAAAGGCTAAAATTTTACAAATTTCAAACTTAGAACCTCAAATCCTCAAAAAGAGTCCGAATTGGAAATTGACACTCTCATAGACCAACTTCCTTATTTCGGGACTGATGAAATCGACAAAATTTCATTCCGACACTCAAAACTCTAAAAGACACAAAAAATACTTTTAACAACTTTAGTCTTTCAAACATAAAACTTACAAAATTCACAACTTTTTACTCAAAGATCGAAACCAAATTTTAAAATTCAATCAAAAATAACTTGGGGTCAATATTGGGAGGGGAAAAAGGACAATTTTATGAAAATTTCTAAAAATGACCAATCGTGTCATTACAGGATCAATTGTTTATTCAACTCCGTAAACCCTCCGAAGGAGAAGCTATATAATTTCCTCATATTTTTAATAAATTTTGCATTTTATAGAGATTTTTATTCATAATAGTGTTAATTCTTTTCTTAAGTGGAATTTGTAGCCGTAGAGTGAGTTCGACGGAATTTGAGGTACCATTATTTTTCTGGAGTAAATTGTTCTATTTTTAGAGGATATACTCCATAATCTCGAATATTTGAGGACAATAAATTTCCTTAAGAGCGTCAGTAAATTCAATGGGCTCGATTTTTCATTTTTTTCATCTTGATTTGTTATTTTATTTTTGAATATTGTTTACTGTCCATATTTTATTGAATACAAATGTAAGTCCAGATAACAGTTTCATATTACTGTCTAACTTTGTTTGGTTCAACGCCGGAAACTCTCCCAAGGAGAAGGTATATAATTTCCTTATATTTTAAATAAATTGTGCATTTTTATAGAGATTTGTATTCATAATAGTGCTAAAAAAAATTCTTAATTGATTGACTACATGGAGGAGTTTCATTTTTAAAATATTGATCACAGAAGTTATCATTAGAAGATGAACTAATTTTTCATGCTATGAAATTATTTATTACAATCTTTATTTTCTATTTTGTTTTACCTTATGGCAGTATTCGTGAATGGATACCAAGAGTTTTTCCTCATGTAATCATTTATAAATAAGATCAAGTTCTAATACTTTTGTATTTTTTCATTTTTAATGCGGTGAAATTTTAAAAATTTTCATATATTACGTATATAGTAATATCAACTCTAAATGATTCGCATTTATAATTTAACCAAAATATATTTAGTTCATCAGTAATTTTATTTCTATCATAGAAACTAAGAAGTGACCTACCAAATAATCATGGGTAAACTTAACAAAGATGATACTCTTATGAAAAATTGTGGTGAACTTAGTATGAAATTCATTTACTACCAGAAAATTATTTTATTAACTTTTTAGTTGAATACCTGTTGAATATAATATGTTACTATTTGTTGCCTTTTTAGAGGCACTTAATCAAATGTTAGGAAGAAAACTTTGGCAGATATGATTTCTTTTGAGCTATCTCTTCATAGAGAAACAATGCAAAGACAACGTGATAGTTGTATAACTTTGTTAACATGATTTTTTACATGTTTATATGACAAGTTAAAATAAATTCATAGTTATTCAATATCTGTTCTCGAAACTATTAAATCAAATAGACTAAGAATGTGGACACATATTAGCAAATGTTTGAAAATTAGAGATGTCTCAATCAATTTAATGTGAAAGAATAAATTGTAATATTCTATCTCCCGTATATCCTGAGACATTATTTAATTCAAATTATCATAGATTGTTTCATCAAACTAAAAGAGATGTGCTTTTGTATTTCCATTAAAGTTATCAACTACGCAACATAGGGGTGTGCATCCGTCGGTTCGGTTCGATTTTATGTATTATCAGTCTGGTTTATCGGTTTTCAGTTTTAAACTATGCTAACCCAATAAGATATTTTTTATCGATTTTTGATCGTTATCAGTTCGGTTTTCGGTTTACCCAATAAGAAAATGTCCATAAAATAATATATGACTTCTCACTTCTCTAAATGTTTTGATATAGTGAAACAAGAAAGATAATGACGACCTAATTTTGATGCAAAATATCGGCGGCGGCCGATCACCTCCGGTGATTGGGCTGCCTTTAGCAATCAACACAACCAATTTTCCACCCCTCCCAAATTCCAACATCACTAGCAACATTAACAATAAGCCAAAGTTAAGTTTTATTGATAGTATGAGACAAGGAGAATGTTTTAGAACAAATGTGGAGGCAGTACCTCGCAAGCCAGTGCAAATTGTGGATGGTATCCCACGAATAAAATGGACCGAAGAGGAAGTAAAGAGAATGAACATAATGGAAAATCTTGAATATGCAGTAGTAGGCAAATTCTCTTATGGATGGCCAGATCTGGAAACTCTCAGAAAATCCATTCCTTCTCAATGTTCAATAGGTTTATTCCGAAACCGCCATGTTCTAATTAGGTTATCATGGAGGACTTTATCAATCTAATTTCCAAAGGAGCTTATTACATCACTTGTAATGAAGGTTACTCTTATTTGATGAGGACGTTGATATATGATGCTCATTTCAATATTAACGAAGAAACTACTAAAGCTATGGCATGGATCTCCTTTCCTAATCTTTTGCCGACTTATTTTGGAAAGGAAGCCCTCTTCTCATTGGCTTCAGCTATAGGTGAGCCTTTACATTTGGACCTCGCGACTATTAATAAAACTAGGCCTAGTTGCGCTAGAGTTAAAGTGATGGTGGATCTAGCTACTAAGCTTCCTCATGAGGTGATGATGGATATTGAAGATGAGCTTTCAGGGGTCATTAGATCTGTTGTGGTAAGAGTTCAATATGACTACTTGCCAAAATATTGTAAGGAGTGTAAGATTCAGGGGCACGATATGAAAGAATGTCGATTTTTATATCCTGAGTTGGTACCTGATAAGAGAATAGAGAACAAAGAGAACCAACAAGTAGAAGGCGAAGAAGTGGCTTCTCTTAATCAGGTGAGGAGATTTCAAAAAGGTAGAGCCAAAATTCTTTCAAGTGGCAAAGTTGTTGGAGATCCTGGAAACTGGCAACAAAGGGGAAATAAGCAATCACAATACAGCTAGTAGTAGCAATTCAAAAATAGAAAGGCGGGATGTTTCAATTGATAATAAGTTTGATGCTCTTAACAATTTAAACACGATTGATGAAGATGCAGCTACCAGCAACAACAATTACAAGGAGCAAAAATACACAACAAAATCAATTAAGAAGCTCGTAGACAAGCCAAATGAGAAGGGGGAAGACAATGAGATATCTACAACGAGTGTAATGCGACAGTCACAAGCAGGTGGAAAAGGTGAATCAGCATCTGTGAACTCTTCAGAGAATAAGGAATCTGCACAAAATAACAAACATGTCAGTAGAGAGAATGTGAAGGACAACACACAACAATCAATAAAGGAGCACAAAGATAATGGTCAGGATAATTCAACAACGACTGTACAAGGTGATGCGACGGCTAACTTGAAGGAGACTCTTGTATCTCCTTCTAAGTTATGGGGAGATAGAGTAGATCAAGAACAAGATATGGAGGACACAGAAGAAGGAGAAATTAATGAATGTGGGTCCTTTAGGAATACAAATGAGCAATTATCAAGCGGAGGCCTGAATGAGAAAATTGATGAGGGGGACAATGGGCACACGGATAGTAGATATTATGGTGCTATTATTCCAAGGTTAAATATAGAGGATGAAGTACCTCTAGCAATTGATAGTTTGGTTTAATATAATAGGGAAGGAAAGGTTGTCGAAGAACAAACAAGGGTGTCTCCTTTCACTAAACAACTGAGTGTAATCACAGAGAAATCTCCTAACAGAATGCTCCATGATTTAATCTCTCACAATGTCGAGGAATTGATTGATGGAGTAAACAATGACAGCATTAGGATAAATGTAGAACAAGAAACAACTGATGAAGAGGAAAAAGTGATAGTAAATCACATTGCTAAAGCTGCAGATTTATCTCCAAGAAGCACAAACAGAATCAGAAAAGGGAAGAGAAATGAGAAATCAGAAGCACATCAAAGTAAAAAAATGGTTACAAGGAGTACATCAAATGGTTCTAAATCTAATTGCTTGTTATGAAGTTGAAAGCCTTTATTTGGAACATTAGGTCTGTTAGGACGCAAAAAGCCTTCCACAGGTTACAAATGTTGAATAGACACCATCATTTTATTTTTATAGCATTGTTGGAACCATTTCAACAGCAAAGACACATTCAGAAATATCAAAAAAGCTTGGGCATGGCTAAAGCAGGGCACAATTGTAATGGAAAAATTTGGTACTTCATTCAAGATAATGTGGATGTTGAAGTGCTACAGGATGAACAACACCAGATATCTCTTAAACTATTTGTTCATGAGCTGAAGCTTCATTTAGTGACTACTCTAGTATATGCTAAATGTGATGCAGGGGAAAGGAGACAACTATGGGACAACATTTATCACCTGGGCAACAACATGATTCATCCTTGGTTGGTAGGTGGAGATTTTAACACTGTGTTGAATGAAGAAGAGAAAATTGGGGGAAATCCTATTTTACCCCTAGACACTGAAGAATTTTCTCTCTGCATTAGTTCATCAGAATTATATGAAGTGGGATTTAAAGGAAGTCCATTTACCTGGTGGAATGGAAGAATTGCTGAAGATTGTATATTTGAAAGATTGGATAGGGTTGTAGCTAATCAGTCTTTGATAGATTTCTTTGGTAATATTGAAGTGGAACATCTAGCAAGAACAGGTTCCGACCATGCTCCTTTGTTTATTAATATGGAAACTTCACAATCAACTATTCAGAAACCTTTCAGATTTCTGAAATTTTGGTTGGAACATGAGGATTTTCAGAATATTGTGGAAACACGTTGGAAAGCTGATTTTTCTGGTTATCCTTTCTTATTGTTTAAGCATAAAATCAAGCAGGTTAAAAAGGCTTTGTAGTTATGGAGTAAAGAGAAATATGGAGATATTTTTAAGCAATTGTCCATTCGAGAAGATATTGTCAAGATAAAGGAGCAACTTTTTGAAGAAGATCCTTCAGCCATCAATAGAACTGTTTTGCAGCATGCTCAGGTTGAGTTAAAAAAGTATTTGCATTATGAAGAAGAGTTCTGGAAACGAAAATCTAGGAGTAACTGGCATATTGAAGGGGACAAGAATACTAGATTTTTTCATAGTCTAGTTAATGGTAAAAGAAAGAGATTACAAATTAGAAAAATTATTAATGCAAATAGGGAATTAGTGGAAGAGGAACACAAGATTGCAGAGGCTGCTATACAATTTTATCAATCTCAATTTACTCAAGAGGGGGAAGGTTCTGATTTTAACATTTTAAAGCATGTTCCTCAAATGGTGAATGAAGAAGATAACATTAGAATCAATGCGTTGCCTGATATGGAAGAAGTTAAAGAAGCTGTTTTCTCTCTGGATGGAACTAGTTCTAGTGGACCTGATGGTCTTACTGGAGATTTTTTTCAAACATGTTGGAGGATCGTGCAATCTGACCTTGTTGATGTAGTGCAAGCCTTTTTCAAAGGTGATACACTTCCTAAATCTTTTACTCATACTAATTTGGTTTTACTTCCTAAAAAGTCAATCATTAAGACTTTTGCAGATTTAAGACCAATTAGTTTAACTAATTTCATTAATAAGGTGATTTCCAAGGTTATTCATGGAAGATTAGATGGTTTGCTGGCCAATATAATCTCTTCTAACCAATCGGGTTTTGTCAAGCGAAGATGTATCATTGAAAATGTCTTGTTAACTCAGGAGATAGTAACAGACATCAGAAAAAGAGGTAAGCCTGCGAATGTAGTCTTAAAGTTAGACATGTCAAAGGCCTATGACAGAGTGTCATGGTTGTATCTGACTAAAGTTTTGAGGAAGATGGGGTTCTCAGAAACTTTTATTGACATGATTTGGAGGTTAATTGCTAATAACTGGTATTCAATTCTTATTAATGGGCAAAGACATGATTTTTTTCATTCCACTAGGGGTGTAAAGCAAGGAGATCCTCTATCACGGCTTTGAATTCATTATTTGATAACTTTGAGTATATAGGGTATGGAATGCCAAAATGGAGTGTCAAAATTAATCATCTTGCTTATGCAGATGATACTATAATATTTACATCCACTGATAGATCCTCTTTGGAAATGATTATGGCAGTGTTACATGAGTATGAAAAGGTTTTGGGGCAGCTCATAAATAAGGAAAAAAGTTTTGTTTATATGTTTAGCAAGGTAGCAGCAGCTCAATTACAGGAGGTTGAAGAGATCACAGGAGTGGGGAAAGGAACTTTTCCTTTCAAATATTTAGGCTGTCCCATTTTTCACTCCAGAAAGAAAAAGGTGTACTACAATGAATTGATAAAGAGGGTGAAGGACAGGTTACAGAATTGGAAGGGTAGATTGTTACCGTATGGGGGAAAGGCAGTACTAATTAACAATGTCCTACAAAGCATGCCGGTATATTTACTATCAGCTCTTTTTCCCACAATATACTATTGAGGAGATACATAAAGTTTTTGCGAGATTCTTTTGGAGTAACAAAGAAGAAGGCAGAAGCAAACATTGGGCTTCTTGGAAGAGCTTATGTTTGCCTAAGGAGGAAGGAGGTTTAGGCTTCAGAGATTTATTTGATGTTTCAAAGGCTTTATTTGCAAAGTTATGGTGGAAATTTAGAACTACTAGGTCTATGTGGTCTAATTTCATGTGGAATAAATATTGCAAGAAGTTTAGTCCAGCTTTAGTGCAATGGAAGGGAGGTTCACAGTTATGGAAAAAAATGTTAGAAGCAAGAGACAATATAGAACAAGAGATTTGGTGGGAGCCTCGAAATGGATGTTCTAGTGCTTGGTTTGATAATTGGACTAGACTTGGTCCACTTACACACATTGTACCTGAGGATTTTCCCATAGATGAAGGCATAGAAGATATTAAGTATTTCATGGAGGAACACAGGTGGAATGTTGAGTTGATGCATCAAAAATTACCTGAAGAGATTGTGGAACATGTAACTTCTAATATTGTCATCTCTGATAATTCTGACTTATGTGATAGGCCTCGGTGGATGGCTACTGGTAGTGGGAAGTTTTCGGTTAAGAGTGCATGGGAATTAATAAGGCATAAGCAACATATCAATGTTTTCTTTAAGAAAAAACATATCAACATATCTTTTTTCTTATGGAGATTGTGGAGAAGGAAGATTCCAGTAGATGAAGCTAAATGTGGTGTAGCTATTGCTTCTAGATGCATTTGTTGTGATTATCCATCAGAAGAGACTACCGATCATCTTTTTCTAACTGGATATTTTGCCAGAAGTATCTGGTTAATTTTCTCCACAGCAGTGGGTTTGCAAGGTCCATTTGTGCAGATTAATCAAACGATTGCCCTGTGGTGGTCAACTGATGGACAACCAAAAATCAAGCCTATTCTCCAAGCTGTCCCTGCCATCATATGCTGGCAAATTTGGAAATGGAGAAATTCCATTATTTATGGGGAAAGGATGTCCAAATACAAGGTTATTCATGAGATCAATTGGAATATTCATATGATTGCTAAGGGTCTGTATCCATGGCTAAGAGATATTCCCACTGATTTAGCTCATATGGTGCAGTATTTTGAAAGATATGTGCCAAAACTGATTTACAAGTTTGTCAAGTGGAACTTTCCACAAGAAGGGTGGTTCAAATGTAATAGTGATGGTGCTTCTAAAGGGAATCCTGGAGAAAGTTCTATGGCCTTCTGTATAAGAGATAGCAGGGAAGATTTGATTTATGCTAGAGCTAAAACTATCCCAGATACCACTAGCTAGTGTGCTGAAGCTACTGCTTTTCATTATGGACTGGAATTCTGTCTGAACAAAAATCTGTTTCCATTGATATTGGAAACTGATTCTTTATTTTTAAAGAATGTCGTTGAAGGTGTTTGGGATACTCCATGGAGCATTTGTATGGAGGCGGACAGGATAAAGAAGTGGAAAGTTAAGGGGGAGAACAAGATCATACATGTGTTAAGAGAGGGGAATCAACTTGCAGATTTTTTTGATAATATGGTTTTTAGTTTTGCAGGTACAATTGAATTCAACAACTATCAGGAGACTCCTTTTGAGGCAAAAGGAATCATTAATGCAGACAAGTCACAAATCCCTACTTTAAGGTCAGTGAAACAATAGCCGGAATGAATCAGTGACCATCAAGATAAGCAGCATCAAATAATTTCTTTCAATAATTATTCTACCAAAGTATAACGACCAAGTTTCGTATCGAGAAATTTTAAAAGATTCAACATCTGCCCATTAGTTTTCTTTCTTTTGGACAGTGGTATCACGTTCTTTAGAACTTCAATCTGTCGAAAGGAGGAATACGCATGGATTAGGTGTTGATCGGGGCTATTCAATCATAGATTCGAAGTCTAGTTTACTTTATCGCTTTGTTCATATCACGAAAAAGCTTACCTCAGGTTTAGAAGCTTATTTCCTCTTGGATCTGATTTACACGGCGTCTGGTGAGAGCGTTGAGGCTGCCTTAGTGAAATCAACCAAGAACCTGATGTATTAAAACAATACTCTTGGGGTCGAGGAGTGATTCTACGCTTTCCGTTTTCTCTTTTCCTTTGGTTTCGTTCTTCCTCTTTCCGTTTTAGTGTTGGTGTCTAGGTGCTGGGTATTGTTTTTCTTTTTGGATTTTTGTTTGAGAGTTGTGCTGACTCTTCTTTTGTTTTTATTAAAGGGCCCTTGGCCCTCTTTAAATTGAAAAAAGAAATAAAAAATAATGAGAAATTGCATCAAGAGCAAATGTAGTAACAAGGCTACAATTACATGTTACCGTCAAAACATAGTTTGAAATTTCTAATGTTTATCAAATTACAAATTTTTACAAACTTGTAAAAACTACAGCTTACAGTTACCAACTAAAACTAAAACTGAAATCAAATAGTCCAACAAGACTAAAACTAAAACTAAAATCAAATAGCTATAATTGTGAACCCTTACTTTAGTCTTTAGGTTTTGAGTAAATAGTAAAGACTAAAACGTTCTAGTGTGAAGTGGGTAGAGTATTGATAATTTGATATAATTATAGTGTCTAGTTATATATTAAATTATTAATATTTAATAATTAGGAAGGGTAAAGTAATAAATTATTATCGTCTTATTGGGTTATCGGTTTACCCAATAACCTAATAATAAAAATTAAAATCGAACCAATAACCCAATAACTTTTTAAACCCATTAAAAACCCAATAACCCAATAGCCCAATAACAATAACCCAATAACATTTTTTGATTCGGTTTATTGATCGGTTCCGTTTTTGCACACCCCTAACACAACAAATTCAATAAGATGTGAGCTAATTGGGGTAGTTCATCTCCACGCGAAGCGCAAATAACTTACCTAGTTTAAAAAGAGAGGGAAGAGTTTTCAATTTTTTTTTGAAACATTAATATACATCTCAAAGTTTTTAATTACTTTAATCAAGTCCACTTTTCATTTAATCTCATTTGACCAAGTCAATGTCACCAATTTTAATTTGAAGACTTAAATGACAACTTCTACTCATTTCTGTCAAGTAGCTATTAGCCTGTCTTAAAACTCAGGCTCATGCCACATATATGTGATGTGGCAGTTCAAGTCAAATGAAAAATCCACTAAAATTATGCCACGTGTCAAATGAAGTGACAATTGAAGTCAAATAGATGAGCCATTGAAAACATACAACGTGTCAAATTATGCAACAATCCAAGTCAAATAAATGGGCCACTAGAAGCATGTCATATGTCATAATTATGTAAAATCCAAGTGTAACACCTCGCAACTCTACTCTTAGAATTTGAATCATTTGTTGTAAGCATATAAGTTTGAACCAGGTGATTTCATACTTGTACATATGTGTTAAGGCCCATACCTAGGTGTGTGATATGTATAAGAAGTGGTTTAGCATCATAAGAGACCTATAACACTAAGTTGAGTTCAAAGTCTTCCTATCTTTTTTTTGCATTAGTTCATGCAATGGTCAACTTCAAACGATCATATCTTTCAGAATATAAAGAGTTAGGTGGTCATGATCTATCAAATTAATGGTCTATGCGTCTTCTATCCAATACCACTAAGTTTGCATCAATCAGAGTTCAGAGTAAAATGTTATGATCGTTTTACTAAAGTCTGTCAACTACGAGCCCCATTTGCCAGTCGTAAATTGAAGCACAGACGGTAAATGAAGGTCGTAAAATCTAACTTCAGAAACTATTTTTTTGGTTTGATTCTTATGAATTTATCTATGGGTGGTATACAAACTGTAAATTAGGTCCATAGAATGAAGTCCTAAAACTTATTTTTGGTCAGATTTTCACGTGTACAAGCCACAAACCATAAATCAAACCACGAGCCGTAATTAGGGCCCATGTAATGTACTTCTGAGGCTCAAATTTCAGGCTTGAATTCCACGAATATAATCCACGAACCGTAGATTAAACCATGGTTTGTAGATCTCTCTCATGGAATGTTTCGACATGTTTTAATTAAGGATATTTCAGTCTTTTTTCATTCTTCCTAAGCTTAAGCCCGGTCATTTTAGCACATAATTGGGAATTATATTGTAGTATTACCTCAGAATACTCTCACATTTTTCTCCCAAAGCGTAGGAAAAGAATCAAGAAGAATAAACCTAGGGTTTCAAGTTTCTCAATCAAGCTTTCTTCAAGAACTTTTGTTCTCCCAGGTATGTAAGGTTATCATAGTGAGAGATTAAGTTCTTCCTCACGCCCTACATCTATAGTTTCAATTAGTAAGATCAAAGCTAGAGTTTTTACCCTACAATTCACGATTTTCAAATTTACTCTATACTAGTAAATTTATCTGCGCTTCGCGCGAAGTTAATGATAGTTTTATTAATTTATTATTAATTAAAAAAACTGTAACTTTTTTTTACTACTATAGTTCTTTTAAGAATTTTCTAATATTATAAAATATGAAATAATTGCTAATTGTTTTAATTTTTGTTCGTTACCTAAATATATGTGAATATAGTTGCACAAAATAAACTATCAATAGCTAAATCTCTATTTAATAAAATTTTAACATGTTAACTTTCATACAAAGTGTGATTTGCAATAAAAATAGAACTTGATTTGGTATAAGAAGAAAACAATTATAGATATTTATATGAGTCAAAGACATTAGAAAAATGTGATTGACAACTATTTATTGAGTTCTTCTTTCATTCATATGTTAAAAACCTTTTCAAATGCTAAATAATGTGCTCTTCAATTTCATTATTATTCTGCCTCTCATGGTATAACACAAGAAATAAATAAAGTATCAATATTTCCACATCTTTCTTTATTAACCACCTGACATTTCCATAAAATAAAAAATGTACAAAATAAATTTATTTGCATTTTTTATCATTCTTTTTAGGTCTTCACCTTATTTTTTATTATTACTATTTCTGCTATCAACAAATTAATTATTTATAGCAATTCTTATTCCATCACTAATAGCATAGATATGTTATTGCATCACATAATACTCTCCTTTTCACTTGATTTTATTTATTTTTTTGACAGTGCTAAATGTTGCTTACACATTTTGGTGTCTTGAATCAAATGATCGTTTCATCATTTATGTGTAACATTATTTGTGTGAGTAAATTATGCACAAAAATTAAAACGATCTTGATTAATATTAAGTTTTTCTATATTTGATATTTATCAATTTATTTGTTATGAAACTAAATTATAAAAAGGGAATTACTTCTTATTTCTTAGCCAAAAAATAGAATTTGATGAGGGAGAGAGGAACTTGTTCGAACTTCAACACATGTTAGTTCCTTTTTTTTTGGGTTCTTCAATAACATACAAACTATTAAAGTACAAAATTATGAAATTGCGATGTAACAAAAAGATGGCTAAACAATGTGTCCAAATATTAATTTGAATCTCCTATAACAAATAAAACTTATTCAAAAAAAAAAATTAGGGGAAAAAATACATAATCCTTTGTTGTAGTAGGCTTGCTTTTCTTTTTTCCATTTTCACTCCACATAAATTAAATAATTTCAAGAAAGAGGAAATGAGGTAATCTTTTCTATAATTAAAATAATTTAATATGAGTTATGGGTATTATTAATTACTAATTAAAAGTAGAAGTTATGAAGATAATGAAGTACGAGTTATGAAGTTAATTTTTAAAAATAAATAATTAAGAAAAACAAAAATTAATATCCTTAATTAAAAGAAAAGAACGTCACATCACTCCTCTTTTGCCTATATCCTTTGAAAAGAAAAGTTGAGACATGAATTTTCAATCATCTATAATACACACAAGAATTTCAACTATTTAAATTAGGGAAAATTGTATGAAATAACAAACTATTAATTCAAATTAAATGTTATAGCCATAGTTTATTTTAATTGTAATTCGCAGCAAACATCCCCTTTTTTGCCATCTGATTCGGTATACAATCAGCCATTTTCGGTATACAATTAGCCATTTTATACATTTCGGTGTAAAATGTATAAAATACGTTTGTGTTGTATAAAGCGAGAGAAAATTGTATATACAAATACAAATACATATATTTTCGTCCTATACACTTATAATTATATAAATACAAATCTTATTATACAAATTACAATGTATAAATGAATTTATACAAAACTGAACAGTTTGTATAAAATTGGATGTTTGTAGCGAATGATACAAATCAAAAGCTCCAAATTTGCTATGAAGCGCAATTATGCAAACTATAGCTATAACATACAAATATGATTTTTATGTTTGCTATATGTGAAAGTTGCTCTTTAAATTATCAAATAAACTACAACCTAACTGGAGGTTGAAAATATTTGTTATTAATGTATCCTTCTCAAAATCTTATTGTATCTCCTACATTATAGCCATATATATATATATATATATATAAATAAAGCTGAATTTAAGCAATCCTATGTGACACCTCTCTATGACCAGTATTCCTATTTTTTTTCCTCATTTTTTTGAACTTTTCTTCCTATTTCTTCCATTAATTTGCTCTATAAAAAATGATTGAATAAGATAAAGAAACAAATATGTTAAATATATTAGTGACAGTTATGTCATTTTTAATATCCATACAGCACATAAATATTTGAAATTAAAAGAGGAATAAAGAGTTGTTGATAACTTATATGAGAGAATGACGATTTTTCTCTAATATTTAAAACAGGGTAGATAATCACAAATCATTTCAAAAAATATGGTAAAAGTTATTCACCAACTGAAATTGATGTGGTCAATATTGACGGAGTAGTAGAAAAATTCATGGTTTGATTAGCTTCTTTCTCAACATTTCATTTCTTTCTATGATTGTGTTTCAAACATCTTCTTTATTTTGATTTATTTTCTTCCTTTCTTTACTTTTTAATTTTCAAGAACATCAAACAAGTTTCATTGAACATGCACGTATCAAAGAAAAAAAAAATTAACAACGTACCAAGTAAATAAAAGAAAAATCATGAAGGGAAGAAGGATAACAAGCAACGGAAAAAGAAAAATAGAAACGACCAAGCTTCTTGGAAGCAAATTTAGAGATGAAGAGAAGAGATCTCCGAATAGACAAAGTTTCGTCGGCTTTAGGGTAAAATAATAGTCAAATTATTGACGGTAAGCATTAGATATATGAAGATTGAAATTAATTTTATGCAAGAGTTAATCTAATATCCTATTTAATAAGATAATCTATATGATCGGCTAACTACAAATTGCACCATATTTTTTTAAAAATAAAAAATTAAATATATTACTAATAACTGAGCATCTAAGTATGTGTTTAAAGCTTAAGGCAAAAAGAAATAAAAAAAAATTAATAATCAAGACCAAAAAAGCGCAAAAATAAAATTATTAGGAATATTTTTAAAATTATTAAGAATCTAAAATATGTTAAGAATCTTACATTTCAAAATCATTGTACAATTACAAATATATATATATAAATTCTAAAAATTATTTATATTTAGCCTATAATATAAAAAAAAATTAACTATTAAAATCAACAAAAATGGACACCTTAACTTTATCACTTCTTCTGATGATAATATAATATGATTTCTTTATAAAAAGAGAAAGATAGAGTATCTCATGATTCTTCAAGATATTTATATAAGACGAAAAATCATGTAACAAGTGTTTCTCTTCAAAATGAGTTTTTTTTTTTTTAAAGGATGTTGCACTATAATGTTTTCTACAAGAAAACTTGTATTGAGAAAAAAAAATCATCCTGATTGAAAAACTTATAGAAAAAATGATGAGTGATAAAAATAATTATTTAGAGAAAGAATCAATTTATTTATTAAATTCATATTAAATTAGGAGGAGAAGAAGGAGAAATCTATGTTGTGAATTATAATTTGGAAGGATCCTAAATTAGTGCTCACATTATTTCTTTCCATTCTTTATTCTTCTAATTCCGTGCTTCTTTAAAAAAAAATTGTGTCACGACCCAGACCGTCGTGATTGACACTCACACTAACCCTACGGTGGGAGAACCATTACTACTAACCAACTAACCCCAAAACTAAACATTTAAAGATACAGAAGTAGGTTTAAATGCAGAATTTATATAGAGTTCCCATAAACTCCAAAGGTTTAAATAAAACTAACCAAACTAATGCGGAAGAACAACCCCTAGAACCTGAAAGTTATTGTACCAAAACTCTGATTAACTAACAAGTCTAAGAAAAGGGGGCGCAGCCTCAAAAACTAAACAAAACACCCTAAATAAATAGTCTGAGTCCGAAAAGAGTGGACTTAAACAAGAGAGATCCATGGCAGCCTGAAAGAACTGGCTCACCCTTGAATCCAGTCACGCTCAATATTCACCTAGCTGAGGTCTGTCAGTAGCCGCCTGAAGATGCCCTGTACTCAACTAGGAAAGAGCAAGTGCAGTATCAGTACACAACCACATTGTACTGGTAGGATCAAGCGGCTATTCCAGTAAGTGAAACATATATATAAGCAGTCACAACATAGTAAACACGCATATACCGAACATATACAATATCAATTATAATTTCAGGATCAATGTACAATTCCACATATATTCTCAATACAAGTATATATGACAAGTCAATGGTCCTCTCATGGAACCCAATTCAATGGTCCTCTCATGGAACCCATACCCAAACTGTTAGTGTGCCGGATCGTGACACCCGATCCAAGTTAGTGTGTCAGAACGTGACACCTGATCCAATATGTATGTCGGTACGTGACATTTGATCCCAATTAGTGTGTCGGAACGTGACATCCGATCCAATGCATATGTCGGTACGTGACATTTGATCCTAGTTAGTGTGTCGGAACGTGACACCCGATCCAATGCATATGTCGGTACGTGACATCCGATCCCAATTAGTGTATCGAAACGTGTCACCCGAACCCATGCATATGTCGGTACATGACATCCGATCCCAATTAGTACAACCACAATCACAATCACATTCATAATGTACAATACTCAAATCATATAGTCAAGTACACAAGTTCATGGAATGCATTGTTCATAATCAATTCATTAGGTTCTTTTCCACATTATCATTCTTCGCATACACGCATGCATACAATATCGCAATAAATCAACATACATCACACAAATAGGAAATCAAACCATCACCTACCTCGAAACCAAGCTTGAATCCCCCTAAGGCACTTGAATCTTTCCTTTTCGGATTCTTTCCGCTTGATCGGGGTCTAAATACATACAATTAACTCAATGATCAATTAACGAGGCCTAATTGCCCGGATTACAATAGAAATTATTAACCCTAGGCCAAACCCAAGATCCCAATACCCAAATTAGGATTTTTCCACCATTAACTTCAGATCAAAACCTTCCCCTAACAATAATTACCCAAGAATCTAAGTTCTACGGATCGAAATACGGATTAAGGGAGTAAAATCCTTATCTTTAGTGCTAGAAGAGGTGGAAAACCTTCAAGAAAAAGCCCTGGGTCGTCTCTTAGCTCTCAAGAACGAAACTTACAGAAAAATAATATTTTTGGGGTTTATTTATGACTTAAGTTGCGTCTGTCCCGCTGTGGCGGACCCTATCCTACTACAGCGGCCCCGCCGTGGCGGCTTGCACGGAGATAGAGAGTCGAATTTAGAGTTTCAAATCCCCATTTCACAACACACCTTCAACCCATGACATTCATAAACTACTCGTTCACGCTAAGATCAGTTTCGGGAGTTCTATTCACCCGAATTCAATTCCGTAAAGTCGTACGGGTTCCTTAACATCTTAGCTATCCACTCATGTGATCAAAAACATAATTAGATCTCTCATTCATTACCAGATTTCCCTAGACCTCACATGACTCAGATTTCGTCCAAATCTGGACTAAGCTAGGAATTCCCAAGTTACTACTCAAAAGTTTTCTGGCCCAATTCTTTTTCCATTGGCTTTTCCCTAACGACGGGATTAGGTCGTTACAATAGATACCAATTTACCCATCACTCGTCCCCGAGTCATCAACTAGGGAAGATTGGATAAAGTAAGAGTAGAGTAGTATCTGATTTGTCAAATAGCTGGGGATACTTGTCTCGCATGTCCTTCTTGGTTTCCCAAGTAGCTTCCTCAACCGGACGATGCTTCCATTGAATTTTGACAGATGCAATATCCTTTGACCTTAACTTGCGAACTTCCCTATTTAGAATGGCTATAGGCTCCTCCTCATAACCTCCAAATATCTGACCTTCCGGTCTGCATACTTTTTATGCCTGTTCTAAGCTGAAATAACATCTCCCGAATAAGTTTCACATTCCTTAATGATTCTCATCAAAAAGTTCCGCCTCAATTGCATCAAACCAACCACTGGGAGACCTACATCCCCTCCTATACAGTGCATCCATGAAATCATCTCAATACTCGAGTGATAAATATTGTTGTACGTAAACTTAACTAACATCAAAAGCTATTCTCAATAACCACCAAAGTTCACGTACACATGTCGGCCACATGTTATCAAGGACCTTGACACAATCATCAAGACTAATCCTTTCTCACATAAGCATGATATAATTCTAAATTAATACTCGCTATAATTAGAGGTGGACCCGAACCAACCAACACACACTCACGATACTCAAACAATCATAGTTCTTATCAACATCTCCTTCTCACAACATACATTTTCATGAGCTTAAGTTATAAAAATTTGATCTTTAGACATCAGATACTCATCGAGGGATATGTCCAAGCATACAAACCCTCCAACAACACTATCGAAATGCTAGATTTAGTAATTGTAGCTTACCTCTTAAGAACCGTAGAATTGGACCGAATGATCCCCACATTCAACCACACACAATCGATACATTACCTCGACGACTAGATGAATATTAAGATTGTCGAACAACCATAATTACTCATGGTAGCTCTTCTATGAATTCTCATAAGCAAGGTGGTACATGTAGAACTACTGAAATACTTTAACAACTCCAAGACAACACCAAATATGTCATCTG
>JAJONR010009441.1:0-23139 GCA_029582245.1 Solanum etuberosum
TTCAACTACCAACTAACCTTCTACTTTAATTCACGATCTCCAAACTCTCATATCTAAGGTCATGTCCTCGGTAAGCTTAAGATGCTCCATGCCATGTAAAAATCCCCCCCCCCCCCAATACTTTTTGACATGTCTCTGCCTCTCATAATGCTCGTCATTGCCAACCGCTCACACCTACACCTTTTCTCTTCACATGCTCAAACTATCTCAATCTCACTTTCCTCATTTTGTCCACTATGAAAGTCACTCCTAATCTTATTTCTCATAGTATGCCCATACATTTACTTCAACATCCTCATAACTACAACTTTCATCTTCTAAACATGAGCGTTCTTGACCAATCAATACTCTGCCCTATACAACATAGTCGGTCTTGTCACCACTATATAGAACTTACCTTTTAATTTTTTACGATACCTTCTATCACACAAGAATCCAGAGTTAATCTATAATCAGTGTAAAAGAAACAGGGTATGAGCTGATTCATGAGCAATGCCATTATGATTGGAAGTGCTCTGAGTCTCTTTCCACTGTCTCCACACTAGTTTTGACTTCATCATATAAGCCATTGATTGTCCTAGTGTAAGTCGCATGTATACATCTAACCTCCTAACATCTCCGTAGAATCTCCCTCGAAACTTTGTTGTAAGCCTTTTCTAGGTCGGTGTACACCATATGCAAACTTATCTTCCTCTCCTTATATTGCTCCACGAGTTTCCGTGCAAAGTCGATGGCTTTTGACGTGGTAAATCAACCCCGACAAGAATCCAAACTGATTCTCAAGAATTAACACACCCATCCTCACCCCTTATCTCCTATCTCCATCCCCACCCTCACCCCATATCTCCCATCCCCATCCCCACCCTCACCTCATATTTTTATAATATAGCTTAACAATTTTATATCTCTACAGTTGTTATAATTTTGAATATCATCATTGTTCTTATACAACAAAATCATCGCACTCTACCTCTATTTTTTGGACATCTTTGTTGTCTTAAAGATGACATTAAAACAATCAACCAACCACTCCAAGCTTGTCTTGCATATGGTTTTTTAAAACTCTACTAAAATTTCATCTAATGCGGTACAAATTTTTTTACCTTAGACTCAAATCAAATATTTACTCATATATTTTTCAACCTTAGAGGCAAAATATTAGTCTCTTGTCTTGCATTATAATAACTTTGTCACGATCCAACATTTTCTAATAAAGTTTTATTAGATCATGATCTAAAAGGGGAAAAAGAATCTTGTGGACCCTTGTACTTGTACGAATTTGTATTATGGACCATTCTATTTGACATTTTACCAACTGAACCCTTAAATTCAATAAAATATAATATATCAAACCCCTCTGACGATTGACCATGCTGATGTGGCATTAAAATAGTTGAGTTGGCGAGAGAGAGTGTCTACTTGCGTGTTAAAGGCAAGTGAATACCATATTTAAGTTAATATATTATCATTATAGAAGAATAAAACTAAATAAAAACATAAAAAAAAATAAAAAACCTTCTTCTTCACCCACTCAACCCTTTTTAAACCATTCCCATCCCTGTCCAACCACCATCCTGCCCAACCCTTTTTTCTTTCTAATGCAGATCTCGGCATTGACACATCCTTCAGTCTACTAATTCACCGGTGAAGGGAGAGAGCAACAGTGTTTGTCGGAGTCCACTGATTCAGAGTGGAGTGAGAGAGAGAGGGGTGGCGCTAGTTCCTTTTTCTACGAAACGGGAGGCGGCAAAGAGGTTTGCCGGTCGGAGTTGATGGTGCAACAACTTAGGGTTGCTGGATTTGTGGAGGTTGGAGAAAAAGGAAATAAAAATGGTGAGGGTCTGTCGGAGATGGAGACCACTGGGGAGAGAGAATATGTGATTTCACTGGCAAGAGGAGTGGTGGCGGCGACGACTTTCTCTAGTGAAATTTGGCCATTTCACCATGGGAATGGGGAGAAGATGTACGGTCATGTGGACTCCCAAATTCTAGTTTGAAGAAAAAATTAAAATTTTATTATATTAGTACCTTTTATTTAATAATTTTTTATTTATTTTTAAAATAATTAATGAAGATTATTATGACATGTTATTAATTTATGTGACATGAATTTGACATATCATCTATTTAAGGGAGAGTGTACTACACACCTGATACGAGGGGTTTAAAAATCTTCTTTTGATTGAATTTAAGAATTCAGTTGATAAATGGTTAAGTAGAAGGGGAAATTACGCGTATAAGCAAACATATACTAGTTAATTAGTTAACATAACTATAATTTGCCTTAATTACAATTCCCGACCTACTTTTAGCTAAATTACGCGGCTCAGCTTTTTAGTTTTGTATGATTCACACGTTTGTATAATTCAGAATTTGTATAATATAATTTGTATAACTGTTACAGTTCTGATGTTTGTAATTATATAAATTCGTTATTTCGAGTTTATACAAAATATTTGAATTATACAAATGTACTCGTGAATTATATAAACGAGACAACTTAAACTATAACTACAACTCGTAAATATGCAAACTATAACTATAAAACATAATTTATTATAATGACTATTTACGTAAGTTCCCCTAAGTAGAAAAATTCATAATACAAACACGTAGAAGGGTCAGATTCATAAATTAATAAACAGGTGTCAAAACGGATACCGGCTAAAATTAGCAAACCCGAATTTGACTGGAGCTAGGCCGCCCAGGACGATGACTGGACAAACTCCTGATTTTTTATTCCCAAGATGCTCTGAACCACACGCGCTTCTCCCTCCCACACCACAATTTCTTCTCCTAAACACACAGTGCAGCCATTGCAACGCTACCCTCTGCATAGTGTCCTCTCTCTCTGTCTCGTTAAATAATGAGTACGTCGTTTTTATCATATCTGGATTTGGATTTTATTCATAGAGATCTCAACTAGTTTAGGATTAAAGTTTTGTTGATTAATTGAGTAGAAACGAGCTAAATCTTATGATTTTTTAAAACAGGTTTCGGAAAGAAGATCAGGATAGGGCTCGATGGTATAAACTCATCACTATTCATAGATTTCCTTACATTTTATTAGTTTTGTCAAATTTTGCTCATCATTTACACCTGAAACTGTAAAGTTTGTTGCTTTATTTGTTTCTAAATTCAGGGTTTGGAAAAATTAATCGTTTCATCACGAGAGCAGCTCACAGAGACGAAAGCAAGCTTTCAAATGCCAGCAATGTGCTTAAGACTTCCACCTTTAAGGTATTTCTATATATGTCCCACAGTTGAATGCTAAAACTCAGTGGAAACAAAGGATCATTTAGGGGATTTCAATTAGGTGGGATTAAGATTTGTTGTTGTAGCACTTACATTAGAAATGCTTTATCCAAGTTGAGGGTTTATCAAGAACAACCTCTCTATCGGTATGAAGTAGGGGTAAGGTCTCCATACACTCTATCCTCCCCAGACCCCACTTGTGGGATTACACTAGGTATTTGTTGTTACAAGCTTGTATACTAGTATAGGAATACAGGGGAGATTTGGGGAATTTTCCATATTCGTCAATCCATTTGTTAGTGTTGGGAATAGGGTGCGATGTATATAGAGGATTCATATAGACAACCCAAGTAGTTTGTGATTGAGATGTAGTTGATTGATGAGTCTAGAGCCTGAAGGGCAAAATTTTGTGCCAAAAGGGCAAACAAAATGTGGAAGAAACCAAAGGGGCAAAGGCGCAGTCCCCCCACCTTGGGTTTTGTCCCTTAACGGATGTGCAATAAACGTCAAAAGGAAGGCGCATGGCCCTACATGCCTTATAAGGCATTGGGGCCCTTGCGCTTTATACCTTATTGGTGGGCCCCTTTCCCTTCTTTCCCTAAGCCCCTCTCTTTCCCAAACCCTCCTCCCGCCCATAATTTCGTTCCAATGTCTTCGTGTAGGGGAAGAACTTTATCTTGTTAATAGATTAACAGAAACACTATGTCAAGTCTTTGTAGCATTAGCAAGATACGTAAGTGCACCAATTGCACTAAGATATGGTACTAAAGGGCCAAGAGGTTCCTTATTCTCTTCTTGAGCTTGGAACAATCTTTACTTACTTCAAGTGATCGAACAACATACAACAATTGGAGTACTTAATGAATGTGTCTTGTCTATGTCAAATCGTTTCAAATTTTCTCAGTATAGGCAGATTGATGGATGAAGACCCCGTCTGCTAAATGTTCGATTTGCAGACCAAGACTAAGTTTTTTCTTTCCAAGATATTTCATATCAAATTCTTTCTTTGGATACTCAATTGCTTTTTGGACCTCTTTTGGAGTTCCAATGAGATTTATGTCATCAACATAAACAAGTATAACAAATTCTAAGGTTGTTCTCTTAATAAAAATACAAGGACAAATGACATCATTTGTATAACCTTCTTTTATCAATTACTAACTGAGGCGATTATACCACCTGATTGTTCTAATCCGTGTAATGATTTTTGTAATCTGATTGAGTACATTTCTCACGACTTTGAACTATCTGCTTCTAGGATTTTAAATCCTTATGGGATTTTAATATAAATTTCATTATCAACCTGTAACCACATCCATTAGGTGTATTTCAAGTTTTTCATGTATTACTAAATTGATGAGATATCAAAAAGTTATCGCATCCATAACCGGTGAGTATGTTTCTTCATAGTCGACACCAGGTCTTTGAGAGAATCCTTGCGCAGCAAGGCATACCTTGTATCTTACAATTTTATTTCTCTCATTTCTTTTTCGCACAAAGACCCATTTATAGCCAACTGATTTTACATCATTAGGTGTTTGGACTACTGGCCCCAAAACCTCACATTTAGCAAGTCAGTTCAATTCTAATTGAATTGCCTCTTGCCATTTTGGCCAATCACATCTATGTCGGCATTCTTCGATAGATAGAGATTCAAGATGCTCAATGTCTTGCAAATATTTAGTGCAACGTTATATGCAAAAACATTATCCACCATAATTTTCGATCAATTCAGTTTTATCCTATCACCAATAAAACTTATTGATAGTTCTTTATTCACTTCAGTCTCGAGTTCATTGATTTCTTTAGGAATATCAGGATTATATAAATCTTGAATCTCTTTATGAGATTCTTTTATGGTGTCATATGATCATTTTTCGCGCTTCTGTTTCTAGGATTTTTATCCTTTGAACCCAATGGTCTACCACGCTTCAGATGTGTTTGAGATTCAGAAGCTATGACACTAGTATATGGTCCTGTTGGAACATCAATTTGGATAGGCAATTCTCTGCTCGAATGTGTGACTTAGTTATCCTTTTCAAATCAGTAAACGTGGCTGGCATTTGATTTGCTATTTTCTGTTAATGGATGATCTTGAGGACCTTATGTTCACATATAGGGGAACTGCTATATCATAGTGATCCACGAAGCAGTCTATTGTTGCCACATCTCTAAATCTTGATGAGATAATAGCTATTCATGAAACAAGCAGAGAATGTGCATGGTTGAGATTAGTGATACATCTCATCAAAGAAAAATGTAGTCTGGAGTATGATATTAAGGTGTCCACAATCTTACTAGAAGACAATGCTGTAGACATAACCCAATTAAAACGAGGGTTCATAAAAGGAGATAGAACGAAACACATTTCACCAAAACTATTCTTCAGACATGATCTCCAGAAGAACAGTGATATTGATGTGCAACATTTCCGTTCAAGTAATAATCCAGTGGATTTATTCACCAAATCCTTACCAACTTCAACTTTTGAGAAGATGGTACACATGATTGGGATGCGAAGACTTAACCATTTGAATCGTGGTCTTTATTCGGGGGAGTAAAATACGTGCTGTACTCTGTTTTAGTTAACTGGGGTTTTATCCCTCAGGGTTTTCTTGGTAATATATTTAGTGAGGCAGCAAACAATGCGTATTAAGTATAACTATATATACTTGTCCTTTCACTAGAACTTTTCTTTTACATGAACATCCAAGGGAGAGTGTTGTAAAGGATATGGATGCTCAAGGGACCCACTAATGTTTACTTCTTGGTTCACTTTGGCTATAAATAGCCTTTTCAAATGAACAAAAGAAATACAAGAACAAATTTTTCTCTTACTCTCTCTCCCTTTTGTTAAGAATAGTTCTCTCCCTCTCTCCTTCTTCTTGTTAATTTAGTTTATCACTTCTGTATTTATTCTATAACCAACAAATGATAGTGATAAACTAAATTAACAAAAAGTTGAGAGAGGAAGAGAACAATTTGTTCTTGTATTTTTTTTGTTCGTTTGAAAAGGCTATTTCAGCCAAAGTTAAAGAAACAAACTTGTTTCTTGGCCACCAAGAAGGAGAATGATTGGGTAAGTGAAAATAGGCCATAAATGGGTGGGTCTCATACATGGGCATCCACCCTTATTTTACAACATTCCCTCTTGAATGTCCAGGTAAAAGAAAGGTTCTAGTGAAAGCTTACCATTATATGTGCTATTTCTTTTAGTAAGCTTCAGGTTTACTATGACATGAATTTCATATTAATAAACTTCTAGTTTACTGTGGCATGTGATTTCATCATGCTTATATTTGTAGTACAAATAGTTAGCTCTTCTGGTGTCCTTGATTATTAATTTTGTACTATCAAATATTACTTAGATACTGCTGGTATCATAAAAAAAGCTTAGGCTAGAAGGGCAGTTGCAAACCTGAAACGATAGTGGAGAGTTGGATCATGGTTTTTGACTCCTGAGGGAAGTGAGTTTTCCATGTTAAATACTTGTATTAATATACTTTCTGCAAATTACCTTCTCGCATAGTTGTTCAAAGAACCTGGTTCTTTGAGTGCTTAATATGCAGCCAAACTAACACTACTGATACTACAAGATATTTCATGTATTCCTATAGTTAGCTAGAGAAAGCAATGATGGATTTTGCTGCATGGTAGAAGAGCTACTTGACCATGTTTCAATATCTCAAACTGAAACTAAAGAACTTGATTTCCATTTTCTTGTTGGTGGTTCTGCCATAAGAATAAACATGAAGTCAGCGCTGCATTTACCCCCTGGCAGAGACTAGTAACTATTTGTCTTACAATCTGGACATCATTAGTTTCACAAGAAAATATAAAATAAGAGTGGTCAAGAGGAACTTGAGATGTTTCGAAGACAAATACAGTTCCATCCAGAAGATAAAGGCTAGCAACTTTTTGTTTTCTACTGGAATCCCTACATGTTTAAGGATGTGATGTACTTTTGTATCATTATGCTTTGCCACATTGTGCAGAGTTCCCAGCACACTCTTAGTGCTGTTTTGAATACAATCCTAACCATTTCAGAAAGAGTAAAAAACAATGCAGAGTGGTAGATGGTTCAACCGTGTCAGTAGACATCGTAAAATTTCACTATCAGTTTTGTGAATCCCTTGGCAGACTTATTGTTTTCCAGTTTGGTTAACATGATTTGATTCTTCAGATCCCATATTTCTTTGGTGAATATAATTGAGAGTGTCATTCATATAACTACTAATTCATATATCTATGAGGATGTAAACTATGCCAAGTTAGTTTCTCATGCCATTTGTTATGGTTTTCATCCCACAAGGAGCAAAATTGCTTATTGGGAGAGCCATCATACAGGTGAACCTCTAATACTAGTAAAATAATGTGTATCCTAGTGGTGCAGGGTATGAACAATTGTAATGTACCCTTTAATTGCCTTTTTTCTTTCTTTTTGGTGTTATATTCACATATGCTAATGACTCTGAGCCATTAAAGTTTTTATCACTAAGTGTGTTCTGTTGAATCCTTTACATTAGCATTGTATGGTCTATAAATTATATGATCATGGAATAATTTACAGCTGATTAAATTACTTTGTTATTTGTTTCAAAGCATGACTCAGATGGTTTTGGATCTGCTGGGTTAAAGTCTTTCAGAGCATTTGCAGTGGTTGGTGCTGGAGTCTCTGGGCTACTTAGCTTTGCAGGAGTTGCTTATTCTGATGAGGCCGAACATGGCTTAGAGTGTCCGAGCTATCCTTGGCCTCATGAAGGCATTCTCAGCTCTTATGATCATGCTTCGTGAGTATATGCTATGCTGCCACATGATAATTAAAGTTCATTGGAGGCTACAGAATAACATTTCAACCTTTTGTTTATCCAAAACTAAATTTTAGCATGAGTCTTCAATGAAATGGATACCCCATTTAGTTTAACGCCTTTATTTGCCTGACAGGATACGTCGAGGTCATCAGGTTTACCAGCAAGTGTGTGCATCCTGCCACTCAATGTCGCTAATTTCCTACCGTGATCTTGTTGGTGTTGCATACACTGAAGAAGAAACTAAGGCCATGGCAGCAGAAATTGAGGTGGTTGATGGCCCTAATGATGAGGGTGAGATGTTCACCCACCCTGGGAAGTTGAGTGATCGTTTTCCACAACCTTACTCAAATGAAGCAGCTGCAAGGTTTGCAAATGGTGGGGCTTATCCTCCTGATCTAAGTCTTATCACTAAGGTATTGCCTTGGTCATCTTCTTTCAGCTATATTTTATCTGCATTGCCTGATTTTCTTTCTTCTTTCAGGCCCGGCATAACGGTCAAAACTATGTTTTCGCTCTTCTAACTGGCTACCGGGACCCTCCTGCTGGTGTCTCGGTAATTTCTTCCCCTCAGACTTCTTTTGGTTTGTGACCATCTTTTGTTTGTTTAGAATAGGGGAAGCATCAAACAGAAAAATAGTGTACATCTGAAGATGTAGTTGTGAAGAGATATGCTCCATTTTTAATTGGTTGTTACCTAATAGTGACACTGTTTCGATACTAACTTATTGTTATCACAATTCTCTATTGGAAGTCTGAGAACCATAATAACTTCTCTACTCTTATTGTAGATTAGGGAAGGTCTTCACTATAACCCTTACTTCCCTGGTGGAGCTATAGCGATGCCTAAAATGCTTAATGATGGTGCTGTTGAGTATGAAGATGGTATACCTGCAACTGAGGCACAAGTAATATGTCTTGCTCTCTTTCTGCTTTATTTGTTGATCCATTATAAAGAGATGGAAGTAATTTTTCTCTCACTGTGCAGATGGGAAAAGATGTTGTGTCGTTCTTGTCATGGGCTGCTGAGCCAGAAATGGAAGAGAGAAAGCTGGTAAGTCGCAATCTTCCATTTGGTCCTTCTCTTGCAGTATGATAGTCACTATATTCAACCTCTGCATTTTGCATGTTGAACTGATATTGGATCCTCATTGACAGTTGAATGTGCCATTAAATGATTTTTCTGACCTCTTGGGTATTATTGTAATTCCTACAGATGGGTTTCAAATGGATATTCGTCTTATCACTTGCACTTCTCCAAGCAGCTTACTACCGTCGCCTGAGATGGTCTGTCCTGAAATCTCGCAAATTGGTCCTCGATGTTGTCAACTGATTTCATTCAAATTACACTACGCGAACTAATCGTGAGCATTTCCTTTTGTGTACTGTATGTGATGGGGGCACAAGGAATAATGATATTATTGCCCAATGATTTGAATTATCAGTGTTACACAATGTAGACTCTAGACAATAGATCAGCCACTTGGAGCTATTCTTTTGAGGGGAAAATGAATAACCGCTGTACTATTTACAGTATCGTCTATAATAAATCTTTGTTATTGGAATTCTAAGTGCGAGTGGTACCACACTCCCCCCTTCTTTTTCTAAAGTCACCAGGAGATAGACTTTTGCCTGTTTTGAATGGTGGAATAACTTATCCCGAGATAACTTGTTCCCAATCGAACGACCTAAAGTTTTAGGCTATTGAATATTATAAAAGTCTTTTCACAAGGACTTTTAACTATAAAATGAAGGTTTCTGTTTGTCGTAGAAATAATTTCTCCACACTAGTTCCCTTAAAGTTGTAGATTTGATGCACAAATTCCTTACGGATCATCTATGTTATACTATCTAATTCTAATGTAGCTGGAGGTACACAATGCAGGACGCTCAAATTATTACCAATGGTATTAGAATGTTGAGTTATATATGCTTAGATTCTTTCACCTATTGCGGTTTTCTATTTTTATCCTTATTCCACTTAACAAGATTAATATGTTAACATGGTGAACAAAGTTACCTGGTACCTGTTGCCGGTGGGAGGTTGTTAGCATGATAGACAACTAAATGATTGTATATATTAATGTAATTATATAGTGATATAAATTAGCATGATCATATACATTTGTTATAGAATCAAAGGAATAAATATTGTGATGGAATAGCTGATTTGGAGGGATAGCAAGGCAGATTTAGAGGGATTGAATAACAAATTTGTAGAGATAGAATAGTTGATCTTTAGGGATAGGAATGACGGATCTTTAGTGATGTGTAATCTTTATTCTCTCTATATAATGGAAAGACTCTCACTTTGAGAGACATTCAACAGAAAATTGACATGGTATTAGAGCCTTCTCTTGGCTGTCTTGTTTCATAGAGTCATTTGTGGTTCCTTCTAATTTTTTTTTTGGAAAATCTTGATTTTTGGTTGACTGTTCATTGACAATCAGTCCTACCACCTAGGAATTTTGTTCTTGGTCATTCTAGTTGCTTTCTTGAGTCTTTGTAGTTTTCATAGCTATTCAAAAGCATGAATTCACATCACTTTGAATCCTTCAGTGTTCGTTTCATTGGAAAAAAATATTCTTCTTGGGAGTTTCAGTTTCAGTTATTTGTCACCGGCAATGAACTATGGGGCCATATAGATGGAACCGATTCTGCTCCTACTTATGCAACAAAGCTAGGTGAATGGAAGATTAAAGATGCTCGGGTGATGACATGGATTCTAGGATCAATTGACCCTCTTATTGTTCTTAATCTCAGGCCGTACAAGACAGCTAAGGCCATGTGGGATTACTTACAAAAGGTTTACAACCAAGATAATAGCGTAAGGCGCTTTCAGTTAGAGTATGAAATTGCTAATTACTCTCAAGGAGGTCTTTCTGTTTAGGATTTCAGAACTTATGGGCTGAATTTACAGATATTGTCTATTCCAAATTACCTACTGAATCTCTTTCAGTGATTCAGACAGTTCATGAGCAAAGCAAGCGAGACCAATTTTTGATGAAATTACGCTCCGACTTTGAGAGTGTTCGCTCTAACTTGATGAATCGTGACCCGTCTCCTTCTTTGGATGTTTGCTTTAGGGAATTACTTCGTGAAGAGCAACGTCTTGTCACACAATATGCTTTCAAGAAAGAAAATGATGTCACTGTTGCATTTGCTGCTCAAGGTAAAGAAAAGGGCAGTGATATGAGTAGAACTCAATGCTACAGTTGCAAGGAATATGGTCATATTGCTAGCAATTGTAGCAAGAAGTTCTGTAATTATTGTAAACAACAAGGACACATTATCAAAGAGTGTCCCACGCGCCCTCAAAATCGTAGGGTCAATGCTTTTCAAGATGGGATAAATGGTTCCACTAATGATAACTCATCTTTAGGACAAGTTCTTACTCCTGAAATGGTACAACAAATGATCGTGTCAGCCTTTTCAGCATTGGGATTACAAGGTAATGATGTTACATCTAATTTTTGGATTGTTGATTCAGGTGCTTCCAATCATATGACCAACTCAACGAGCATCCTAAAAAATGTTCGTAAGTATCAAGGTCCATCACAAATACAGATTGCCAATGGTAGTAATTTACCCATTACCAAGGTTGGGGACATTACTCCAACTTTCAAAAATGTTTTTGTTTCACCAAAGCTCTCAACTAGTCTTATTTCAGTTGGACAATTGGTAGATAACAATTGTGATGTGAATTTTTCTCGTAATGGTTGTCTTGTGCAGGATCAGGTGTCGGGGACGATAATCGCGAAGGGGCCTAAAGTTGGACGATTGTTTCCTATACACTTTTCCATTCCTCCTATTCTATCTTTTGCTTGTACTTCTACTGCTAGTAAGATTGAGGTTTGACATAAGCGTCTAGGACATCCAAATTCTGTTGTGTTGTCTCATTTATCGAATTTTGATTTATTGGAAAATAAAAATCAATTTTCAGTTGCTTCCATTGATTGTTTTACTTGTAAATTAGGCAAAAGTAAAACTCTTCCTTTTCCTAATTTTGGTAGTCGTGCTACAAAATGTTTTGATGTCATTCATAGTGATGTTTGGGGCATTCCACCAATTATTTCGCATGCTCATTTCAAATACTTTGTGACATTCATAGATGATTATAGTCGATTTACATGGGTGTATTTTCTTCAGTCCAAATCTGAGGTATTTTCCATGTTCAAGAAATTTTTGGCTTACATTGAGACTCAATTTTCTACATGCATCAAATTATTAAGATCTGATTCTGGTGGAGAATATGTCTTATGAATTCAAAAAATTCTTGCTTGACAATGGAATTGTCTCACAACGCTCTTGCCCATATACACCACAACAAAATGGAGTTGCTGAACGAAAAAATCGCCATCTTTTAGATGTCAGTCGTACTTTATTGATTGAGTCCTATGTACCATCTAAGTACTGGGTGGAAGCTTTGTCTACTGCTGTCTATCTAATTAATAGATTGCCGTCTAAAGTGCTAAATCTTGAGTCTCCATATTTTCGTCTTTATCACCAAAATCCTAACTATAGTGATTTTCATACATTTGGTTGTGTTTGTTTTGTGCATTTGCCTCCTTCGTAGCGCATTAAACTTTCTGTACAGTCTACTAAATGTGCTTTTATGGGTTATAGTACTTCACAAAAAGGTTTTATTTGCTATGATCCATGTTCTCACAAATTTTGTGTTTCTAGAAATGTTGTTTTCTTTGAGAATCAGTATTTCTTTCCTACGATTGTAGATTCATCTTTTGCTTCTCCTCTTCTTCCTACTTTTGAGAATTTATCATCTTCTTTTAAGAGGTTCAAACTTGGATTTGTGTATGAACGACGTCGGCCAACTTTATCCTATCCCGACACTGATTCGCCGCCTAAAACTGTACCACAACTAGAATCTGAGAATTCTTCAAGATCTGGTCCTCTTGAGCCTACTCGGTGATCTACCGGAGTATCTCGTACTCCAAATTGGTATGACTTTTTCTCTACTTTATCCAACATATTTGTTCCTACTTGTTACTCACAAGCTTCCAAGCATGAATGTTGGTAGAAAGCAATGGATGAAGAACTTTTGGCTCTTAAAGAAAATGACATATGGGACATTGTTTCATGTCTTTCAAATATCCGCCCTATTGGATGTAAATGGGTTTATTCAATCAAACTTCATTATGATGGAACTCTTGATCGGTACAAAGCTCGATTGGTTGTTCTTGGTAACAGACAAGAGTATGGAGTGGACTATGAGGAGACTTTTGCACCCGTAGCAAAAATGACTACGCTGCGAACTATTATTGCCATTGCTTCTTCACAAAACTGGTCTCTTTATCAAATGGATGTCAAAAATGCTTTTCTCCATGGTAATCTTAAAGAAGATATTTATATGAAACCTCCACCTGGTTTGTTCTCATCGCCTACATCAGATGTATGCAAGTTGAAACGGTCTTTGTATGGATTAAAACAAGCTCCAAGAGCTTGGTTTGATAAGTTCGGGGCTACTTTGCTACAATTTTCTTTTGAGCTGAGCAAATATGACTCATCTTTGTTTCTTCGGAAAATATCTATATGTTGTGTTATTCTTTTGGTGTATGTAGATGACATTATTATCACAAGAACTGATTCTTCACTAATCACTTACCTCCAACAACACCTTAAAGATTCTTTTCATATGAAAGATCTTGGTACTCTTATTTTTTGGGTTTGGAAGTTCATAATGTTGCTTCAGGTGTGTTTCTAAACCAACACAAATATACTCAGGATCTGATTTCTTTGGCTAGTCTTCAAGATTCATCCTCCGTAGATACTCTATTGGAATTGAATGTGAAGTATCATCGTGAGGAAGACGATCTTCTTCCTGATCCAACTATATTTCGACAATTAGTTGGGAGTCTAAATTACCTTACTATTACTCGGCCTGATATCTCTTTTGCAGTTCAACAAGTTAGTCAATTTATGCAAGCTCCCCGTCATCTCCACTTGGTGGCTGTTCGTCGCATCATTCAGTATCTTCTAGGAACATCTACTCGTGGATTGTTCTTTCCAAGTGGTTCTCCTATTCGTCTTAATGCTTTTAGGATTCTGATTGGGCGGGATGTCCTGATACTCGTCATTCAATCTCTGGTTGGTGCATGTTTCTTGGAGAGTCATTGATATCTTGGAAGAGTAAAAAGCAAGATCGTGTGTCAAAATCTTCAATAGAGGCTGAATATTGATCCATGTCTACTGCTTTCTCCGAGGTTGTATGGCTTCGTGGATTACTTGCTGAGATTGGATTTCCTCAATCTCATCCTACTCTTCTCCACGCTGACAATACAAGTGCTATTCAGATTGCTACTAATCCAGTTTTTCATGAGAGGACCAAACATATTGAAGTGGATTGTCATTATATACGAGAAGCTGTAGATAAATGAGTCATTACTCTTCCACATGTGTCCAGTGATCTTCAAATAGCTGATGCGTTTACAAAATCCATGGCACGGCAACACCATCAGTTTCTAGTAGGCAAATTGATGCTTCTTGATCCACCAACATCAATTTGAGGGGGGATGTTAGCATGATAGACAACTAAATGATTGTATATATTAATGTAATTATATAGTGATATAAATTAGCATGATCATATATACATTTGTTGTAGAATCAAAGGAATAAATATTGTGATAGAATAGCTAATTTGGAGGGATAGCAAGACAGATTTAGAGGGATTGAATAACAGATTTGTAAAGATAGAATAACTCATCTTTAGGAATAGGAATGGTGGATCTTTAGGGATGTGTAATCTTTATTCTCTCAATATAATGGAAAGACTCTCACTTTGAGAGACATGCAGCAGAAAATTGACAGAGGTGACAGGTTTCTCGTGACATTAGTCGAGGTGCGCAAAAGCTGGCTCAGACACCACAGTCATAAAAAAGATTAATTTGTTAACAGGAAATTAATGGAAACAGAGTCTAGACTTCTGCATTTAGGAAATTACAATCATAATGAACTTGGACATACCAAAGCGGGCACAAAGAAAGTGAAATAGACTGACATAACTTCATTTGATTTCTTGAAATTTTGATAAGTACATGTAAGACGTGACACTGAAACACCAAATAATTTAAATCTCTTGCGTTTGTAATATGTAAAAGTAAAAATCGCACTGTAATAATATTACATTGAATATATAATATAGCTCATGATTTCGTATAACGATGTGAACAGATCACAAACCAAAATAAAAGAGAGACACACATAACGTAGTTAATTGACCTATGGGATACGTGGATTGCGAACGCTGACTAACTTAACATCATCGACCACAGGACCACACAAAGAGCCAGAGTTGTCACTCTTCATATGATAATACGAGCTCAAGAACCTAACCCTAGTGCGTTGAGACATTGCTGTAAACCTAAGCTTAGCACGTTTGAACCCACCTTTGCCTTTAGACACATATTGAAATTGTAATGCAACTTTGCCAGCAAATGCCTCAACAACCATAGACCCTTCACAAGCATTGTTAGCATCTCCAACTGAGAATATGAGATCATAAATCTTTCCAGCTTTAGTGATCACTTGTTGTGCTATTGCACTTTCTCGTCCCGCGACTAGCTCGATGGCTCGCTTGCCCTCGGGCACCGTGAAGTGATTGGCGTCGACGTATTTTACGGCCTTGAGAGATTCAACTATCCATCCAGGCAATGGACAATGATCATCTTCTATGTTGGGAGGAATTAGAACGCCCCAACTTGTGTTAGGGAAGATGTATGGACCCTCCTCAAAATTTCCATTCTTCAACATGTTGTCTGAATACATTTATGTAACTAGAGTTTAAGTTCTGTACACTGAGTATTGAAAGTTTTTACACAATCTGATCAGGTAGTAGTTATGGGTAACTTTATTTAATAAGTATTGAAAGATAATGTAGATTAAATAATAAGTGCATGTGTGATGTGCATACCATGTTACTATTTAGTTTTCGTACAAATAAAGAGTGGTATTTTTCTAAATTTGGAAATAATTTAATTTAAACTTTCAATATATCCTTAATTAATGAAAAACTTTTAATTATAACCGATGTAAATGTTATAACAGATTTAGAACCACAAGTTTCAAAAGAACTTGAACTATATGTGTCAAAAATTAAGATATAAAATATAATTTTTTTGAAAGAAAATTCACATATTTTGAAATTACATAAAAGAGTTATAAGTTACAATAATTAACATTCAAAATATTTAAAAGCATACTCTCTCCGTCCCAGTTTATACAAGTGACTCACTTTTCTTTTTAGTCGGTCCCAAAAAGAACACATTTCTATATTAAATAACAATTTAACTTTAAAATATCTATTTTACTCTTAATGAAATGATTTATAGCCACACAAACACATGTAACTTATTTTATACCACAAGTTTCAAAAGTCTTTCTTTCTTTCTTAAATTCCACGCCAAATAAAACGGATAGAGTATATGAAAAAATCATGATTAAAGAAAAAATCTATTTGATTCTTTAAACTCGAATAATGTCACATAAATTAAGATGCACAGATAAAATTGACAATATGATGAATGGGAGGAGTTGTACCTTTTGGTCTATGTGTTGTTTTCAAAGCCTTGATAGCAACAAAATCAATAAGTGGTCCACAAGCAGGGTCCTTCTCATGAGCAATAGGATTATGTAGCACAATATCAATCTCATTAGCCTCAGCCAAAAAACCCCATGAATAAGTATCCCATCCATCACTACTATACATTGTTTGCAATGGCAACATTCCCCAATCTTTTGGTTCACTATTAGGTGACACAGACACATTAAGTCTCTCTTCTTGAGCACAAGTCCTAGCAAATACAAAAGATAAGGAGTAAAATGTTCCTTTTGTGACATTTATGACTTTGGTTTTGAGTGAAGCATCTTCACCTAGCCTAACAGCATAATCCCCTTGTGGTACTGGAAGTAACATGTCACCTTGCATTTGTCCTGATTTTATGTACTCTATATAACCTGAGAGTTCCCAATGAGGTATAGCATGAGGGTCTATTACTCTTGTGTTCTTCATTTGTGATGGTTTTGGACCTTGCTCGAAGTTGCCATTTGGTAATAATCCTGGTATAAGTTAGAAAACCACGTGAGGGAAGTGACAAAACCAAGATTTTCATTAAGAGGTTTAAAATATGAAAAAGTGAACATACGAAGAAGTCAAATAGATTCAACATCTACTATATGTATATAAGGGGTTCAGATGAACCCTACATCCTTACTAGTTCCGCCCCGAAGTGAGGGTCCATAATCACTCTTGTGTGTATGCATTTGGTAACAACTAAAGTGCTTATAATATTTTCATTCTTCGTCCCTTTTTATGTAAAAATACTTTCAAATTTATATTATTGGTTAATAGATTCAAGGACATTTTAGTCATTTTTATAGAAAAAGTGCTTATAAAAACGTTTATACCGAAAACACTAACTACTTTTAATTAATTTCAACATTTCAATATAAAAAAACAATACATAATTATTCATTTATAAAATTAATTTTAGCTATCATATTTATCAACTATTTTTAATCGACTAAACCGCTCTAAAACTATTAACTGTGAGTTGGACCATTGAATGACATTTGCGAACTTGGTCCCGATAGGATGCTGATAACTAATAATAACTCATGCAAAATGGTACTCTAACAAGGAGTAAGTTAATTTATTGTCACAACTCCCAAGTTCTAAACACTTGCAACTCCAATAGGTTATATATATATCCAAAAGAAAAGAACAAATACTTTTAAATATTTCCTGACATTTTTATAATCGTAAGACATTGACATTAAACACATGAAATGAGAAATTAAAGTTTTCCCACATCCTTCTTGAAACAGATTAAAGAGGAAAAAGACCTAGTTAGCCTTATGAAAATGAATTTGAAGATAGGAAAAGAAAAAAATAGTAAGTAATATTTTCATACGGAAAAAATAGGAAATTTTTCACTATTTTAGTGAGAATCTGTTCCTACTTTCCACCATATATTTTCTCAGTGAGCTGATTCGGTGGAAAATAAATGAGACATTCCGTAGCATAAATTTTTCATGAATTCGCGATGGAAAAAACCTTTATTTCTAGTAGTGTAGATATATATTACTTATTAGCATAGAATTAATAAAAACATGTACAAAGTATGCATAAATGATAATAAAAAGGATAATTAAGGATTGATTAATTACCATCAATTAGAGATGAACCAATTTGAAGAGTTGCACATAGTATCATCAACACTAAAACTACCTTCTTCATTTTCATAGCTTCTTCCATATATTATCTAAATTAATTATGTGTGTGAGAGAGATATGTGCACAATGATAATTGGCAAACTCTCTAGGGTTTTTATAAATATCTGTTGCTGAAAATGCCCTTACAGGTTAAGTAAATTACAGGTGATTGCCACAACTTGCTCTTTCCTAGCAGCTACAAGGGAACATAGCCTGCACGTGCGATTCTCATGTTGAGGAGCTACTCAACAAACACACATTAAAAATGAAATTTGTCGAGGGATCGTTTAGTTGGGTGTATAAGAATAATACTGAACATGGTGTTTTAGTAATGCTTGCATTAATAATGTTGGTATTAGTTATGTTGGCGTTACTTTTACAATGTAATTACCCAAAGGGTAGCGACTATAACAGAGGTTTAGTGACTGCAGGTTATCATGGCGTTCCAAATAAAAACAAAATGTATCAAATAAGGTATTAATAACACACAAAGCTAATGCATGTATTTTTTCCCTATTTTTTTTAATGCACTCCACTGAACGACCCCTTATAATATACACTAATTAATAGTATAGGGGTGCCAAATGATGTGTTGAATTTGGACCTCGATCAAAATGACCTAAGTTAATAATGTCTCCTTAAAGTTACTCGAGCCAATCCATCTGAATCTTACTAAGCTTTAATTTTTTTTTTAAAATAAAAATAATAATAATTTATTTAAGTATCTAATATTTTTATTATGATTATATATAACATATCAAACATAAAAAATTATCTTTATAAAATATTTTAACAAGATTTCTCATGGATAAATTTAAACTATATATAACCCAACTTTTAGATGGATCGAATCACGCGGATCAAAATACTTAACTTAAGCTTTGGATTTTCGTAAACCCGCTCCACATAAGAGTATTAACAGTATTTTCACTTTATCCTCAAACTGAATCGAACCTCTAGCTTGATAAAAAAACCTAAATATCATTAAGTAGAACTATATATTATATATATTAGTTTGTAATAAATAAATTGAATTGACATGCATCTCCTAATCATAATGTTCTGTGCTGGTCGGTGTTCATTTCTCTCTTAGTTAAGTATTAAGCATCTATAATTGCCTTGTTGGGTAACATGATCCGATCAATATGGAATTATTTTAAGTTATATTAATTACTTGTATTAATGTTGAGTGTTTTTTAATTCCTAATTACCATTATAAAAATATAAATATAGAGAGTCAATAAAAGGTCTTATATGGTGTAGGTTGTTATTTGACTACCAGCCATGTGTACTAATTATAATGTCTCCTCTTTATGGTCTTTCACTTTTTTTTCGCGCATTTGACGCGGATTATTGTGTCTGGAAATATAGTATTTACATCAAATTAATAAATACTTTCCTCGTTTATAATGTCTCCTTTATGTTCTTCCCTTAGGTCAACCTAAGGGTAATATTGTCATTTACACTCCTTTTTTTCCCATGCATTTGAGGCGTATTATTGTGTTTGAGAATACAAATATTTACATTGAATCAATAAATACTCTCGGTTGACTTTTATTTATTTACTATTTCAAAAATAAATTCTCATTTTTTTTGTTAGTTTTAATATATTAAGAAAATACAATTTTTTCTTCATATTTTACTTTGAAATTAATTGTTTATTTTTGAAATCATTTATCAATTAATATTGATATTATGATAAATTTTTCATTTTTTTTAAAAAGAGCATACACTAATTAAAATATGATAAATAAAAGTGAATGAAAAAAGTACGTGCTACTACGTTTATTTGTTCCAACATATTTGTCAATTTTATTACCAATGTTTTTTTTTCTTCTAACTATCAGACTAGTTAATCATTTTATCACTTAATTAACCAGATAGATTTATCTTTAATCTTTATCTCACTATGAATAAGTTCATGTTATTGGTGTTAATTTAACACCATGTTTCAATTTATGTGAAGAGATTCGTGGAAATTGAAATACTTAAATTTTTAAATAAAATTTGTATATTTACAATCTACACCAAAAAGTATTATAAATCAATATAACTAATAATTATAATATTTTGTTTTTTTTACAAAAAAATTATAATCAAAGAAAAAATTATTTAACTCTTTAATAATAATACATTTATATCAAAGGAATGAATGAGTACTTCTTAATAATTTGAATTCAAGTCATCGTATAATTCCATAAAGTTTGTCCAATGTGAAATTTTAACTAATAGTTGCATAATCATACGAGGGACGTTTGATAGTTGAATAGAGTTATGCATGTATTAGTAATGTGGATATTAGTTATGTAGGGATTAGTTATATATGTATTAGTTTTACAAGATTTTGTTATGCAGAATTTAGTTATATATGTATAAGTTATGCAACGTTTTGTTATACATGTATTAGTATGGAGAGTTTAGTTACACATGTATTAGTTATGCAGGCAAAGTTTTGTTATGTAGAGATTACAATACATTAGTTAGTTAATTTTTATTTCTTAATTTCAAAAATAATTAGTGAACTAATATTTATTATAAGTATTGAAATAACCAACTATATAAATAACACATTAAAATTAAATAAATACCATTAGCCAAAAACAATAAAGTATATAACAAATAACCAAAAATAATCAGGTAATTTGTATTCAATATGATTAAGCAATTAATCAATAGATAATTTAGATTAAAATAAATATTGACAGTGCTTTGTAGAGAAACCAAGCAAAGAAATTAATTCCAATTAATAGTCATTGACTTACCGTCAAAGAAAACAATAACAAAAATTTAAGCAAAGAAACTAAAAGTAATTAAACAATTAACATGACAAAAAACTCAAAGAAAATATTTGTCCTGATTTATTTAACATGTATTAATTAATTGATTTGTTGTAAATTAATATACATTTAAAAGTAATTAATAGGGGTGAAATGTGTAATTTACTATTTTAATACATGTATAACTAATACCACATAACTTATTTCACCTTCTATCCCACATAAATTATACATAGATTCCCTCATAAGTTATGTAAGTATTAATCACGTAGGATTACAAAAAATGCAACCAAACACCGTATAAAAATAATACTTAAATAAATTTCATACAACATTTGAAAACCACGAACCAAACATTGTATAAAATTAAATCATGAATAACTTTATCATTTTTGCAAACCAAACATAATATAAAATTAATATATGAATAACCAAGCTATTCATGTATTCACTTTGGACTTATCCAACTACCAAACGACACCTTAATGGATAACAAGCAGACTTGGAGATTGTAATTCACATGTTATGTTTACCACTTACATCTTTTCATACACCCTAACCACACACCCAGCTCACCATATCCTAATTCATATCAGACTTGCATGAGTACATAATTGTTACTTATAATATAAATGTGATCTCTTTAATAACTTAAGTTTTTGGTTGAAAATGGTCACATAGTTTGACAAGAACAACCATCATTGTTGAGCTGTTTTCCTTCATTAGCGACTCAAACTCCTCACATATGGTAGAAAGTGAAAGGACTAAAGCGATTTTTTATTCTAATGAAGTAAACTATATTTATGACCATTATGCAATTGTAATCTAATTAAGGAAAGAAATTAAATTATTGTAGTTCTCTTTAGACAGGCTAGTCCTATTTAAATACGGTAAGGGAAAGCCCTAGGTCGATTATGGATTCTATAGAAGGATGTGATATTGTGCACATTGAATAACAAAAAAAGAAAAAAAAAATTCCAATAAGTTGTTTCTTGTTCTTTATTTGCACATTTTTATTTTTACATGGTATCAAAGACGTAATAAGGGGGATACAAAAATTTCAAAGAAATAATGAAATGAGATGGTAGTGAAATTGTCACGACCCAGACCGTCGTGATTGACACCCACACTAACCCTCCGGTGGGAGAACCATTACTACTAACCACTAACCCCAAAACAAAATATTTAAAGATACGAAAGCAGGTTTAAATGTAGAAATAAATATGGAGTTCCCATAAACTCCGAAAGTTGTCAAACCATAACTAAACAATTGCGGAAATAACGCCTAGAACCTGAAAGTCAATGTACCAAAACATCTAAAGTTCAACCAGTCTAAGGAAAATGGGTACAACCCAAACTAAACATACGAGTAAATCTAACTAGAAAGTCTGAGTCCGAAAAGAGTGGACTAAAACATAGAGGACCCATGACAGCCTGAAAGAACTGGCTCACCCTTGAATCCGATCTTGCTCACTGATCTCCTAAACGAGGTCTGTCCGTAGCCGCCTGAAGATGCCCTGTACTCAACAAACAAGGAGCAAGTGCAGAATCAGTACACAACCAGAGTGTACTGGTAGGATCACGCGGCTATTCCAGTAAGTGAAACATATATAAGCAATCACAACATAGTAAACACGCATATAAAGAACATATACAATATCAGTTATCATTTCATGAGCAATGTACAATTTCACATTCTCAATAATACGCATATATGACAAGTCAATGGTCCTCTCATGGAACCCATACCCAAACTCTTAGTGTGCCGGATCGTGACACCCGATCTAAGTTAGTGTGTCGGAACGTGACACCCGTTCCAATATGTATGTCGGTACGTGACATCCGATCCCAATTAGTGTGTCGGAACGTGACACACGATCCATTCAACATGCCACAATCACAATCATAATGTACATTCTCATAATCATACAATCAAGTGTTGATTCATGGCTTACAATCATTCATTCATACTCATTTGCATTAGGTGTGATCAATAGTGCAACATTCGCATACATACATGCATTACAATGAAGCAAATACTAACATACATCACACAAACATGAAATCAA
>JAJONR010009442.1:0-28651 GCA_029582245.1 Solanum etuberosum
TTGATCTCAATGAAATTAAATAATTAACTTAATTATAAACTAAATAATTTAAGATTATAATTATAACTTAGACTAAAGTAAATTAATAAAACACGCTTGTCAAATCAACGAAATAAAATAATTAAACTAAACAACTTAAAATTGTATACATACTTTGAACCAAATTAATTTAATTGAATATTTAATTAAGATAAAATCTTTTTGAGGCGATTTTCAGATATTCATAAATTATGCTAATTATATATAAGTATGTAGAATTATGTTTATTATTTGCAAATTATAAAATTTATAAGATTATTTCAAAAACTTGAGAATTTTTTTTTTTTTTTTAATTTTATAAATATAATTATTTCAAATCGTTGGAAATTAAAGAAGCTCGAAAAATTAATTCTACCGGGGAGGGTCAAAATTGGGTGTCAACATATGTCAATTAAACTTTATATTTAAGTTTCGAAAAATGGTCAAATATATATCTTTGTATCATTGAAAATAGTTTAAATATATCTTTTGTTATATTTTCAGTTCAAATATACTCCTTCTGTTATACTTTGGCACAAATATATCTTTATTTTAATGGAGGGACACATATTAGCTTGGAAATCAAATAATCCACCCCTTTATTTAAAATACCTAATTTCTTTTTAAAAAAACCCATCCATTTTACCAATTCCCAACCAGTTTTCATAGTCATCATCTCCGCTTAAATTTTTCATTAAAATAAGCACTTAATCACTACGGAAACTCTTAAGACCACAATACAATGTTTTTCCACCTAAAATATGAAGTTATTCCCATCTGTTAAAAAATTAAAACAGTTTGTAATTGTTGCAAGTTAGAACTTTAAAATTTAATTTTGATTTAGCCTATATTTAAAACATTTCAAGCAGTGAGTCAATATGGATTAGGCATATTGGGCAACAAGAGAAACTGAACTTCAACATATTATGTTTGTTTAATTGGAGTTATTGTTTGTTTTAATCACTGTGGTCCATAAACCAACAATTAGTAGGTCTAATTAAAAGATTAAGTCATGCTTGTGGATTCTATCATCACAACGAGCAAGAGGTATATATGTGACAAAATTGAGTGCTGGAGCTTTCGTGGTTGATTGTTGATTTTAATGAAAAGTTTTAGGTAGAGAAGATGATTATGAAATGGGTTTGGGTCAAAATGAGTATTTAAATGGTGGGTTTCTAAAGGGAATGGAGTATTCAAAATTGAAGGTGGTTATTTGATTTCTAAGTAGGCGTTTGGCCATGCGATATCATATCATGATATAGAATTAGCGTTTGGACATGCAATTTTATGCTGATTCCATCTCATGAGATGTAATTTCATATTCTCCAAAAATCATGATTGAAGAATTCCATGTCATGATTTGAGATTTTTAAATATAAAAATTGACCTATAAGTTTATATTTTGTTAAAACAACCCAACATTTATATCTACTAACAATTTATTTCAATATGTAAATAAAATTTATAATAACATCAGTACTTTTTAAAATTTATTATTCTCACCAACATAAAATATATTATTACTTTAAATTTGGTGAATATAAATGATAAAGTAGAAATTGATTTGGTGAATATAAATAAGAACGGAGGGAGTAATACTTTTTTGATTTTTCATAATAAAAAACAAGTCTTTTTCGGCTACATACGAAAATGTTTAAAGCAATTTAATATGGAAAAAAAAAGACAAAATTGGTGATATATGTTTGATAATCACTACTTCCAATATGTTTGATTTTTAGCACGAAATTAATGCACTGAAAATGTGTAATTGCACACAAGTGAAACAAGGCATGAATCATTATGATGTTTGACAAACAAGTAAAAATTGTAATAGTTTGTGCAGTGTTACATAATTATTTGCAAGAATACCAAAGGAGTGATCAACTATTTATGGTCTATGAGCATGAAAATATAGTTGCGGATGATATTGACCAACAAATGGCTCAAAGTAACAATGCTAGTTCGTCTTCTCGGTCATATGATCGAGAAATGCAAGTTCAACGTGAGGAGATTGTCCGTACTATGTGAGAAAATTTTATTAAATACTAGTACATTATAATTTATGTTTAATTTTTTTTACTGAATTAAAATTTGATCAATTAAAGTTAGATGAAACAGTTACTTAAGTGGAGAACAAATAACTTTGTACTAATTTATTATGCTATTTTATAATTTTTTATTCATTTGGTAAGATTGAATAAACAATTAGGGCTATTTTAATAGTTTTACAACTTATGAGATTCTTATGTTTATGAGAAAATATACAACACAAAAATTTCATATCGCATGTCCAAACAAAACTTCAATTTCATCTCATGATTTCATATTATGATATCATATCATGATTCTATATCGCATGACCAAACGAGCCCTAAGTGTCTTTCCGTTAAAATTAGGGGTATATTTATATTAAAGTATAATGGGAGGGGTATAGTTGAGCATAAAGTATAATGATGGGTATATTTAAACATGGTAGATAGAGAGAGAAACATGTATTTTCATTTTGAGCCATTAGCCACCTTTACCGCTACCGCCACCGCTATTTTCTTAATTTCCACTATCAAATTCCGTTGGTTCCGTCCCGACAATTATTTGCCGCCGCCGTTTAACGTTGTTGTCGAGGAAATCGGTTACTGTTACTGTGCGGTGTGCCTCGACGAGGTGAGCGGCGGCGACAAGTGTCGACAACTGCCGAAGTGTGGCCACGCATTCCACGTGATGTGCGTGGACGCGTGGCTAGAGTGCAATTGGACGTGCCCAATCTGCAGAAGGCAAGTTACTGATGAACTTCCGAAGAGACAAGGTCATAACACCCTATTTTCTTTTGTTGTTTCACGTTGTGAAGAATTTATGGCTAAGATTAATACTCGTGCTGAAGAATTCATGATCGTTTTGTTCGAGACCGCTGTTTAAGGCCATCTTGAATTTTATTTGTTGTAATTAATTGTGTATTCATCGATCCGATTAATTCAGATTTGATTTAATTTTCTAGCCTTTTACGGAGAACATTTTGTTTCTCGTTTAATTTAGGTAAAGATATGAAGAATTATATATACTACTGTTCTTTCTTTTTCCTAATATTTTTATTCTATCAGCTATCATGGAGTACCTTTTATTTTCATATCTGTATTGAATAGGAGAAAATAATTATTTTAAAAAAGAAGAAGAAGAGAATAGGAGAAAAGAAACTGGACAGCAGACTGCATAGGTATGAAAGTTTGTTTTGAACACGTAGAATCCGGTTGTGGTGTTTGACCAACAATACGATTCTTTTTTAAAACACTGTTAAGCCGTTTTTTTATGAAACGACTACATACTCAAAAAAATGTTTATTACTCTAATACAACCTTTAAATATGATACAACTACTCCTTTAATACTCTCAATATTGACAACTACTCATAATAACGATTAATAATTAGAACACAATCACATGTACATAACTAAATATTAAAAAAATATTTATTAAAACAGAGAAAGTTTTTTTTAGTACTTCTGTTTCAATTTATATGACTCACTTGTATTTTTAGTCGGTCCCAAAAATAATGACATATTTCTACATTTAGTAATAATTTGGCTTATGAAATGATTTATAGTAATACAAACATCTATCGCTCATTTTAAACCCTAAGTTTCAAAAGTTTTTATTCTTTTTTTCTGAGGTAGTTTGACTTGAAGGAGTTTAAGAAAGAAAATAAGACTTTTAAAATTTGTGATCTAAAAATGAATGATAGAAATTTGTGTAGCTATAAATCATTTCACTAAGAATAAAATAGATATTTTAAAGTTCAATTGTTACTTAATAAAAAAATGTGTCATTTTTTCTAGAACTGATTAAAAAGGAAATTAAGTTATATAAATTGAGACATGCCAGTAAAATATAACGAAGGGAGTGCTATGCAAGAGTAGAAAAAGAAAGCCCAAATTCCAAACTACAAGATTATTGGTCCTAAAAAGTAACCGAAAAACATAGCAGTAAGTAGATGAATTTTCTTATCGCACTGACATTGTGCAACATATTTGCCTTTTTCCCTTCAATTTCAAGTCGTGATCTAATACCTATAACAAAAATATTTTTTAACAGCAACAAATATACATATTAATAAATAGTATTAAAATCTTTACGATATTAAATAATTGTTATTAAATCAAATGTTGCTATAGATTTAAGAGACATTTACACAAAATGTTAACTGTCTTATAAAAAATATATTTAGCGGCAATTATATTGTTATCGCTAATTAATTACCGTTTAAAATCTGTAGTGAATAGGCATAACAAATGGGACAGGAAGGACGGTTGGAGGTATATATATATGGCTATGGATGACAGCGTGGGTTTAAAGTTATGTAGGGCGGGTGGAGGTTGAAGTACTTTTTTTTCTTTAAATGATGAGGGGCAGGATGGGTTGCGGGTTAATATGTTTCGATAAGCTATCATAGTGCTGTTCACATCGAGTATGCTACTTTTTTCTCTCTTTTTTCTAAAGTGAATTGTTTGTATTTGTTAATGGGTTGTACAATGGGACAGCTATACAGTTTAAAGAGAGATTAACTACTATTTACCGAAGTGGACGAGAAAATTACATTGTCTATTTAATATAGAAATACTAATTTCTATTAATATATTTGTATTATTAATATTTAAATAAAAATAGTATTATATGATAACTTAGACTCTAAATTAATTATATGAATTTGTTTAGGATTCTTATTTGGCTTATCAAAAATAAAAAGAATTCTTTAAAGCTTTATGTGTCTCATGATTTTCACCCTCATTCTCCATCAACATCATTGAAGCAATTTCATACAATCATCAATGGTAACTTTTTAATCTTTCTTTAAAAAAATCTAGACTAATTAATCTCATAATTTTTTTTATCCATAACTTATTAAGTCTTCTTCGCAACATGAAAAAGTGTTTGAATAAGTGTTTCAATTTCTTGAGACTATTTTCTCTTCTTGATTCATTCAATAAACAACACAAATTAATTGAAAATAAACTTGGATCAATATACCACGTGCCATATGTACTCCAATTTCAATAATACTCAAAGTTGCAATTTAAATAATACCCAAAGATAGTACCAAAAATCTGTAAAACGTGTTCTGCAAAATAAAAAGAAATAGAGAGATGAAAAATCATTAAACATTAAATGTGAGAATATAATAATTAAATTTTAAAAAAGAACTATTCCTAAAAATGAATTCACAGTGTAATTTTCATTTCTACAATCATTGGATAGTAGTCAATCTCTTAAAAAGGCAATTGGACATATTTTTTTTAAACAATAATAGATTGTGTGTATTTTTTTAAAATTTTTTTATTGAATAGTGTTTGTTGAAAATATAATTTTTCAATATAAAAGAAAAAAAGCAATACAAGTTTGACAAATCTTGAATATTATGTATCATTAAAGAATAAGTAATTGATTTTAATAAACTTCATAGAAAATATGTATATTAAAATTTAAGATCTTTTTTAAATTTGATTTTAGACCACTAATGTATTTAAGCTGCCCATGACAAGATAGGTCTTTATCCCTAAAAATGGTGAAATCGTCTTTCTTTATCTTTCGACAACTTAGCAAAGAAAATACTTTTAGGAAAGCTAACAACGCTGAGCAAAAATGATTCTCATAAAACATTAATCATTGCCATCGTAGTACTAACAAGCATATCTATCTATCTGCCTACCTATCTATCTATATTTTCTATCTATATCTATATCTTCTATAATATCTTAAAAGTATAAATTCTCAAACTTGAATATTAAATTACTATAATATCTTTAATTAAAAACACTTAATTTATAATACCTTCTATATTTTATATTTATTTAATTATACAATATAAAAAATAGACACCTTTTTCACATTATAGAATTGTGACTTTTTCAATGGGTTGTGACTTTTTCGAAGGGTTGTGACTTTTTCAATGAGTTGCGACTTTTTGAAAGGATTGTGACTTTTCCAAAGAGTTGTAACTTTTCCGATGAGCTGTGACTATTCCGAAGGGTTGTGACTTTTCCAAAAGATTGTGATTTTCCGCTAAGTTGTGACTTTTTTAAAGGGTTATGACATTTTTGATGAGTTGTGACTTTTTCAAAGGATTTTGACATTTCTGATAAGGTACCATTAACACCTATTCATACTACCATTTGTTATTTATAAATAGAGGAGTTCCCTTTCATTTTTAAACTACGATTTTTAAAAGTTTTCCACTCTTTAGCTGAAAAAAATATCAAAGTGTGAAATGCAACAGTTGAATAAGTTTGAAGTTCAACGAAATTTGAGGATACTACACAAGGAAGAGTCTCACATACCCACGTTTCTCTTTCCACCCATGATTACTCTTTCTTCTTCCAACTTGTCCATTCAAACGGAAACTGCCAAAGATTTTGTACGCACTGAATTAAAATTTTCGGTTCTCAAACAAACATGCCGAAGAATTAAAAGTTCATCATACACCTCAAAAAAGTTCAAGATTTGTAGAGGATTGATCTAATCTTGAAATAGAGCCTCCAAGTTTTAATAATTTAACTCAAACTCTGTCGCCCAAGATGAATGCAACTCCAGCGAAGAAGAGTGTGTAACCCTTCCGAAGAAAAAATAAAACTCAGCGAAGGAGAAGAAACAAGAATCAAAGAAAACATCTACTTCTTCAAATCGTAAGGAGCAATCAAGAAAAGGGAAAATTATTATGGAACCTCTGTTGTCTGAGCATTCAGACTTTGATTCAGATTTTGTAAGCCAATTTTTTCTTTATAAAGAACTCTTTTTGGTATGAACCTTGTATGAACCAGTGTTTATTGTTGATATGAAATTGGTATAGATATTGATCAAAAATTTGTATACATTTCGTATACTATTTATATGACAAAACACAATTACTAGTTACAATTGTTTTGAAATTGATATTTTGTTGGTATGAATCTGGTATGAACGAGTGTTTTTACTTTTGGTATGAAATTGATATTATATTGACAAAATGCTTGTATGCATTTACTGGCAATTCAAGATGAACTCCTTCCATGCATGCCAACAATAATAGTACTAAACTTTCAAAAGAAGAGATATGAGATATACTATATATATGACAAAACACAATTACTAGTTGCAATTGCTTTAAAATTGATATTCTTTTGGTATGAAATAGGTTTGAAATTTGATACCCTAATAAATTTGTGGACTATTGTATTTTTTATTGATGTATAGAAAGTGTATAAAATTGCTATCAATTAGTAAAATTTAGTTTAATATTTATAAACATTACTATATGAAATAGATATGAAATTTAATACCTCAACAAAATTTATGGAATATTATACTCTTTATTGATGCTTAGAATGCATATAAATTGGTATCAATTAGTAAGTTTAATTTAGTACGTATAAATATCTTACAATATGAAATAGGTATGAAATTAGATACCCCAATAAATTTGAAATTATTATATCTTTTATTGGTGTTTAAAAAGTGTATAAAAATTTATATCCAACTACCCATTAGTAAAGAGCAACAAATAGTGTATTATTTTGAAAAAATGTATTAAAATTGGTATCAATTATTAAGTTTACTATAGCATATATAAATATTTCATTGTATGAAATATGTATGAAATTTGATACCTCAACAAATTTGAAATTATTATATCTTTATTGGTGTTTAAAAAGTGTATAAAATTGGTAACCAACTACCCATTAGTAACGAGTAATAAATTGTGTATTATTTTTAAAAAGTATATTAAAATTGGTATCAATTAGTAAGTTTAGTATAGTATGTAAAATATTTTACTGTATGTAATAGGTATGAAATTTAATAGCGATTTTTTTATTTATGAAACTTGGATATATAAATTTCTAATTGTAAATGATATAGTATTTTCAAACAGAAACTAATTATCCACTTCATGCAGATTGATACAAAAAAAATATTCATCTAAAAAAATTACAAAAATATCATATTCCAAAAATAAAAATGCTTATTTTATTTGTTTTAAAAAACAATTTCAAATAAAAAAACATCTAAAAATGATATCAGTAAAAAACTATTAAGTGATAAATTTTTTAAAAAAAATTGACAACTAGAAAGAAGGAGGAAGGAAGAACCAAAATAGGAGATTGATACTATTGATTAGGAGATTGATAACAACTAAAATAATGACCAATTAATTGAGAGAAAATTAGGGTATTGATATCCTTTAAGTTATAGAATACTATAATTAATGAAAAAAATATTATTTATTAGTTGATTAAAAATTATTTTAATCTATTTTCCATTTTTTATTTATTTTATTAATTTATTATTTGTTAGAAATCTAATGTTATATATTAAAAATGAAAAAGTACTGTTATAACTAATAATATCATTCTTAAATATGTTATTTATTAAATTTACGCTATAGAAAAATATGTCAAAGTGTTTAATTTGAAAGAAAAACAAAGACGCACTACTGCAGATTTAATGGAAGTTTTAAATTTTTCTTAAATAAATCCACCTATTTCAGAGTCTTCTTTCTAATGGGTATATTTGGAATAAAAAGTAAGCAGGCTCCAAAACCACATCATGCAAACAATAATTAAAATCTAGTATGGAAAGTAATGAAAGAACCAAAACCACAAAGATTTTATAGGGATGGTCCTATGAAATATGAAATTGACTACGGAATTTGTATGTAATTTTTAGCTAATTCACCGCTAAATTTTTTTCTTAATATTTATCGCTAAATAATAGCTAGATGGGATGAGCATGAGGTTTTTGTACGTTTGTTTACCGTCGCTAGTTTCTTGTTTTCTAGTAGTTGGTCTGGCTCATGCTTGATGAAGTGTACTCTTCCGTAGATAGATAAACTCCTTTCGTCTCATTTTAACTGTCACTTTAATTCTTTTCACATCCATTAAGAAAAATAAAATATAAGATATAATTTACGAAGTCACCTTTATTTATTAGGTCATTAGGTGCTTTTGATAAATGAACAATATTAAAAAGAGCTATTTGCTTAATGGTAAGTGTATAATTTGATAATTGTCTTAGGTTTGAACTTTTAATATGTCAATTATTTTGAAATAACTTTTTTGAGGTAAATAATTAGCAGTGTACAATTCAAATGAGACGAAGGAGTACTATATATTAAACAGAGAGAACGAAATAATTATACGTTACTTTCATACTTGACTTAAAATTTAGTTTCATACGTTTATTTCATGTTGTCTTAAATTTTTGGTTATTCTATAATGTGTCGATGTTTATATTTGAGCAAAGAATGCAATCTATCAACTCATGTGCAAGGTTCATTTTGTTTGTCACTTTGTTTCTTAGTGATTTCAATGATTTTTTTGTCAAATCTTAATGATTAAACCAATAACCGAACCGATAACGATCAATAACCAATAAATCAATAATCGATAAGTCAATATCTTAACGGTTTAGCATGACTACAAACCGATAAATACCCAAGAAAAATTGTAATTGCTCAACAATCAGATTGTATTGCTCCATTTTTTATTCAGTTTTTGACGGTTAAGTGAAGAAAATCTATGAGGGAGAAGGAAGAGAAAGAGAATTGAGGGGGGGGGGGGGGGGTGAAGGAAGAGAGGATATGGTGAAGGTGATGGAGTATTTGGGCCCCCGAAGGGCAGAGATAGTTAGCATAAGAGTTTTGGGGAGGGTTGATGAGAGAGAAATATATTGATTGTTATTGGACCATTAATTGTGGTATTTAAATGTAAAAATCATTAATCAATCCTAGTTTTAAGGGATGTGTTTATTTGATTGTATCATTTAAAATATATGGTATACAATATTAAAAATGGTAATATATGTAATTATTTAAAAGTAGAGGTAAAATTAGTATGTATGGTAGTGATGTATGTCTAGTTAGGTAGTTTTTCCAAAAATAATTGAATCATATAATCTGCTTTGATATACAACATGTGAATTCCATATATCAAAAGTATACGATGTACATATTTATTAGAGATCTTATAATTATTACTATTTTTTTGAATAGAGATATACAATGCAATATCTTGGCCTTCGGTCATAATTTCCTTTCCAAAATGGCCCAACTATCAATTTATTACTCCAATTAGACATTCGGCTCTTTCACCTTCAGCAAACAACCATGGGATGCATTTCACTATTTTCCTAGTGAAATATTTGTTCTTCTCATTTCTCCCATTTTATATGGACAAAACAAAATCAACATGAACTATAAATGAAAAGCAGAGTTGCAATGGAAAACTCATCACGTTTTGAAGCTTAAATTTTAAAATTTGACTTATAGCAATATGAATCGTTTTGAGTGAATTATATGTAAAAAGACTCAAAATATTGAGTGAAGCTCATATTTTATTTTTGAAACTGTTTAGAAGAAATTTGAGCTGGTCGAATTTTTCCTTAAAAAAGTAACTCGTTGAAAAGAATAGACTACTGCACAATGTGTATATATTGTATGTATATATATGCGATCATTTATTTTGATCGATGGTACATTACGTAAGAATTTTTGGGCCTCACGGGCACCCAGCGTGTATAGCACTCAACTCAAATTCGGCCCGACAAAAAAGAAGGAAAAGGGGAGCACTAACCTTCAAATCTCAATATAAATTAGTCATTTGAGTTGAAACCCTAGAATGAGAACTCTGGGTAATTGGAAATGGGGAAGTGGAGAAACAACACTTGCTAAAGGAACTTCACCAGTGATCCTCTCTTCTTTTGGAGTTTTTTTAGCAAGAGTTGTTTTCCCTCTTCTCAATTCCGTCTCTCTCTCACAGTCTCACTACACTTTACTGTAACGCTTACTTAAGAGTTATATCTATGTTTCATTTGTATAACAAACTTTTTTAGCGATCTGTTCAGATATTTTTCTTATTTAGTTTTTGGATCTAAGTGAAAGGCCATTTGCTAGATTGAGCTTTGACGGAGGAAAAATATAGAAAAAGCGAGCTAGTGCGTGAAAAAGTTGATTCCACATCACAGATTTATCTGTTACTTTCTTTACATTCTCAATCATCCAACCATAACCAACCAAATGCATGAACATGGTGAAGATCTCAACCAAATGATCTCCATTAGACATGCTCTTACAAGTATAGTAATAACTACTCTTACGTGTAAGAAAAAGTAAAAAATAACTATACCTAGACTTGGAGAGAGGAGTGGCAAAATTAGCCCATTATTAACTCAATTGACCTACCCAATTCAATCCATTAAAAGTTGGGGTGATTTGTACATTAGTGGCCTAGAGAAATTTTTTCAATTTTTTTTTTTTTAAAGTTTGATATGTTATACTAGCCATAATAAAAGAAATCTTTTTGTTAGTTTTGTTTGGTAATTAAACAATTTATAAGGAAGAACAAAAAAAAAAAAAAAAAAAACTTGGTAAAAGTTGGGCGGGTGGGGCCCATCTCAGCTCGCGAAACTAGGACATTGTTTGGCCCATCTCAATCCAAGTAATCTTTCTTTTATTAACTCAATCCATTTTGACCTGTCCAACACCGTTATTTAGACATTTGAATAAAGCAAACACACTTTGCCTATCCTTACCCAGTTTTGAAATGTACATGTAATGGATATACTTAATGAACCAAAGTATTTCCCTTTAGGCATGCAGATCCTGCACTAAGGAATGATGACAAGAATATGGTCTCCATTTAACAAAAACAAATATAAGAAAAACATATGACTTACTAATGGTGTTGAGGTAAGCCTAACTTCTATTTCACCCTACTCATGAAAGGTTCAAAAATGAAAATTAAGGAGTCACGCGCGCAAACAAATGATAGCCCACTTATGAACAGAAAAAGGCAAATTGTATTTGAACTTGATAGATATATAACTTGAGTTTGAAATGATAGAAAAGAAAGATTGACTAATTAAATGGAAACTTATGGCTTAAAAGAACGTCAATGATATCATGAGTGGAAATTAACAGTCAAGAGATAGAAATTCGAATTGAACTCGACACATATCTGCTTATTTGTAAATAAAATTACAATAATTAGGGAAAACAATATCAGTCAATGGCTTCCCTAGTCTTATTGACGGTATTTAGCATCCATGCTTCAGATAGGATGACAAACTGGTACTGATTCATGATGAAGAACAATGTGTGTGTGTTTTAAGCCTTTGCTTCAATAGTAGAAGGCGTGGTCAATGGGCTAAAACCATGTTGAAGGCTTGCTTTCCACACTTTGTCAATATCAAACATCTGGTTACCACATTCATGCTCATTCCAACCTTCCAATGCATGCAAAATCCCGGCTATTCTCCAGGCACTCATCACCCTTCTTGGTAGCCAGTTCTGTAATTGTAACAAAATTAGTCATGAATGTCCTACGGACTTATCCACTGCACCATACAGATAATCAAATGATTTTTTCTAACCTCACAAGAGTCTACATTTTCAAGATGTTTTGGGATAGTCATGGCTGGTGTGTTGAAATAGAAGCAATCCTTGCGAGCTTTCCTTGGTGGAAATTGTGAATAAGGAATGAATAATGTTCCTTTTGGTGCTTTCAATTGTTCATCTTCACTCAATCCGTCCCCTACTAGCCATATCTGCAATATAATAAATACTTTAATCAAGAAATATTCCTTTGGGTTGTTCTTGTGGGGAGACGAGGATGAGGATAGTATTTTATGATGAAGTATGGTTAATACCTTTGATGCATAAGATTTTGAAGGGACCAAATTAGTAGCAACCTCAGGATTAAGTAATGTTTTTAGTCTCTTGTACTCTTCTCCATCTATCATAACCTGTATATAAAAATTTCAATGAAAAAAGAGACGGAGAAACGAAAATCATCAATATATAGTCAAATATACCTGAGTTCCTCCTTGGCACAAGGCTAGCACAATGGAGTAAGCAACTTTGGAAAAACGGCCTCTAAGTACCAATTGGGAAGTTCCTTTAGGAATGGAGTTTAAGACTACAGCGACAGCTAAACTACTCCCATCCACCACCTTCACTTTCAACTTAGGATGCCTCCTTATGTAAAGTTCACCATTCTTATTCACCTGCTTTTCCTGCTACAACACTACATTTGTGTATAATTGTTATTAGAGGCATTATTTGATTTTGTATAGTTTTACTTGCCTGATTTAGGAGTCCAAGGCTCAAAACTTTTACGCCTTTCTGATCCGCTTCCATAATTGCTTCCTCAATCAAATTGTTAATAGTATCTCTTTGCCATTGCATAAAGTACTGAACAAAACAAAAAATTAGGCCCATTGATCTCTTTAACAATGTAGAACTCAGAACTAACAATAAGTTCTTACTTGTATACTATATTTTGGGATAGCCCAAGTTTGTATTTTGAGATTCCTTAACAAATTTCTCTCGACAACAAATGTGTGACCATAAATCCAAGTAATAAAAAATGACCATAGCGTGACGGGCGACATTAACCAAAAATACCACTTGGAAGTGTGAGGCTTTGAGGCCAAGGATGCAAATCCTAGTCGAAGATGGTAAATGGATTCTGGGGTTGTTAGATGTGTTAGGTGCACCACATCAGGCAATTCAGTTTTCCTCTCAAGTGACTTTTCATACAATGTATCTGAGGACTTATCCACTGTACCATATAGATAGTCATACATTGGCATAAAAAGTGAATAATTTGATCTAAATTGAGTGTGATGTAGTGAGTGGAACCTGTGCCATCAAAGAATTCATATATTAGTGGTGAAGAATAAAACAGATTGTTCACAAATAAAAAATCTTAAGGATTACTTGTCTGCCTAGTCAGTCCAACAACGACATACCCAATGAAATCTCATAAAGTGAGGTCTAGTGACATCTACAAAGTGTACACAGACCTTATCCCTACCTCATGGAGGTACATGGGCTGTAACCAAAAGACCCTTGGCTCAAGTGAAGCAGGGAAATCTTCTTTTTAAAAGACGACTTATATTTCCTTTAAAGTTAGAAGCAAATATACATTTTCTACTCATTGAGCTCTCTAACTTTGGCGGTACAGAAGTACACAAGTTGCATCTCTCTTGTCACTTTTAATGAAACAGTTGTCCAAATATTTTCTCCATGGATATAACATTTTGTGGTCACTGAACTTCATCTTCTATTAGTAATAAAGTCACCTTGATACATAAGTTTTGTCACTATAGTGGATAAAGTTCAATTACTTCCACAAAAAATAGTCTTGTGACTTCAGCGTGATTTAAAATAACTTTAAAAGATGACCATAGCAAATGAAAGCTGAATATGAAAAGACAACTACATAATGCAAAAAGGGAAAAAGCATAGATTTCCTTGTGAACTTATCTTGAAAAGTCAGTTAGACGTTTAAACTGTCATGATGATCTATTACACACCTTTACTACTCAATAATTGCGAATCAAAAAATAATTGTACTTTAAGATTGTGATAAAAAATAAAGAAGTGTGATAAAAATAAAGAATGAAGAAGAAGAAGAGAATGGGTGGGGTATGAAGAAGAAAAGGTGTGGGGGCGGGGTGGAAAAAGATTCTAACTTTTTTTTTTTTTTACTGACGCGCCGCGCCTATTTTGATTTTTTTGATTTTTTTGCCATGTCAGTTATAGGGGTTAAGAAAATTCACTTTTAAGTAGTATATGTGTGAAATAGGTCACTACGATAGTTTAAGCGTGTACACTGACTTTTCGGGATAAATTTAAGGGAGAATTTATGCCTTTTCCCAATTCAAAAACACATGGTTAGTAAAATCTTGTCAAGACAAAGCCAAACAAACCTCTGAAGCATTGTTGATGCTATTATATATATATATATATATAAAAATTGAAATACAAAGTAAAAAACACTCACGAGGGCGTATATATCAAGTACTTGAGAGGGGGAAAGATAGAGAACGTCCACTTTGGAATTAGCTCAAAGTTGCAATGGCCCATGAGGTTCATGAAATCAAGATAGATGGCATAAGCAACAATTGAAGCTATAGAAGCAGTCCCAGTGAATATTGTTGTGGCCAATGGAATAAAAAAGAGCGTATAGTATGTTACAATCTCAGCAAATGGATGAATAACAGCTGCCAGCCAAAAATAAAAAATAAAAAAATGTAAGCATTTGCAGATAGTTGATTGATTGTCTAATAAAACAAAATGCTGCAAAAGTATTTGAAGACGAGTTACCAGTGTGAGGCTCAGTGACAATGGAGGAGTGATGATGGGAATGATAACGAGAGTATAGAAAATGGTGGTGCAGAGCTCTGTGAATCCAGTAATAGAGAAATTCTACGGGACCGGTATGGATCAAGGCAGTTATAATGATCCCATCAATCCTCCAAAGAGGCAAGTGATGAGTCTCTGCGAACTTCAGGTATCCAATGTAGAACGCCACTCCATTAAGTATAATTTGATCATCCCTACAAAAAAACAATCCAACCTTAATCAATCATGTCATGTACAATTTATTTTGCATCTTCTTTTAGTTTGTTTTTTTTACATCCTGTTGAAACTTAATTACTACTGCCCAAAGCATGGTTAGACACATGCAACCTAGTTCAATATGCATATCAAGAATTGGGATGCTTGAACGCAAAAAAAGGTGGGAAGAATACGTACGTACCAGTTTCTTTCTCTGTCAACTTGATCAAATTCGATGCTTCTATCAAGAATCCGATTATCACCCTTAGCAGACCTGTAGCGAGATAGGGATATCCACATTTGGTGGTGAACCATTCTCATGACTATATAGAGGAGTATGAATATGTATGAAAAGTCCCTCTGGCTTTCTTCTTTGCCCATTAAGAATGAGTATATGCTATGACCCACAAATGGTGCCAAAACCAAGTACTTCATCCCAACAATAAAAAAAGAAGAAGTTAAAAGAGTTAAGCAAAAGGTGTTGGATGATGAAGCTATAGTAACTTCATGATCCAACACAAGATCGTTGATTCGAAAAAGATATAGAAGGAAGAAAAGAATACACAAAGCTAAATGCATTAAGCTTGTCAAAACGAACACGCACAATCATCTTGTTCTGTTGTATCAATGATTAATGAAGGAACATGTATTCCAACAACAGAAAAAGAAGATATATATACTGTAAACATGCATAGCATATTTTGACTGCAAAAAAATAGTTGGAAATTCAATAAAGAGTACCTTAAAGTTGCCAAGGGATGCCCAAGGCCATTCTGTAAGGATGCCAGGTTTAATAGCCATTCTTTAATTTGTGTTATCTTAAAATCCCCCTGCTTCCACTGCCTTGTGTGTGTATATATATAGACGGAATGCATTTTCAATCTTTTGCCAACCTTCTTAAACTATATTCCTTAGGGGTCGTTTAACTTGAAGGATAACATCAAATATTCCTGGGATTAAATTATAGTACACTTAATTTATTGTTTGGCTGGCAAGTTTGAGATAACTTCGGGTAAGTTATCCATTCCCTTGGGTGGTATAGTAATCCGGGATAGTTTATCCTAGGATAAAATAAGTAAATGATAAAATTATCCCTTTAAACCCCTTTTTATATCACTTTTCACATTCATGAAGGGTATTTTTGTAAACAAATAAATTATTCTTCAGATTTATTATTTTGAATACAACAAACCAAACACTCAATAAAAAATAATATTAGCATAACTTATTCTATCATAACTAATCTCATCATAACTTATTTCATCATAATTAATCTCATCATAACTTGAATTCAAACCAGTTAACTATGCGAGAACAAATCATCCCGTCTAACTACAAGTTAGATTCATGTTTTTTTCCTTTCTTATTACTCTTCCCGTTTCAATTCATGTGACATAATAATTTGACTTAGAACTTAATTTAAGTATAAAATGATGTCTTTTGTAAGTTGTTATTATAATATTGTGTCTATAAAAACTTGTCATTAAGAGTTATTTGGTTTCAAATATAAAAATGTATCATTATCCTTCGGGGTGGTCCAGTGATTTTGGCTCGAGACTTTCATGTTGGAGGTCTCAAGTTCGAAACTCCTTGCCAACGAAATTAAGAGATCGAGCTCGTCGCAATAGATTTACCTAGAGCGAATTACCTCTGCTGTGTGATTTGCGAGCTTATCATAAAAATATAAAAATGTATTATTCATATAAACTAATAAGGAAATAATGTTACTTTTATGAAGCAGAGGTAGTATGAAAGTCAAGATGTTGTAGTTCTAGTTTAAATGTGAAATAACATAGGAGTGTGTTTTTTGGGACCGAGTGACTAGGGTGGCAAATGGGTGTAAGAAACAGGTTGGACAACTAATGAGCGGGTTGTATATGAGTAAATTTTGTGTATTTAGTACATATATCAATTTTGAAACCCAAGCAAAGTGTGACGTAATGGTAAATCTCCTTAAAAATTGACTCTCTTGATCAGGGTTCAAATTTCATTGTGAACATGAATCTTTCATGTAAAGTGCTAAAATAATAAATTTACATCCAGAAAAATCGAAGGGTCCCATTCCCAAATACTAAAAATCACTTTTCATCTTCCCAAATTCCTAAATCATTTCATTAGTTCTCCCGGCAAGATTCAAGAGCCAAATATTAAATCAGTTTCAGGTCTCTTGTAACAAAACCAGCTTTTTGTATCTGTTAAACTATACTATATTACTACTTTTTTGAAATTGTGTTTTATTGGCTTATTCACACGTTTATACTTTTATCATTTTTTAAACCCCCTAAATGAACTACTGCTTGCGGTAGAACATTTCTTTCACTATTACTAATATATAGTTCGTGTATAAATCAAATTAATATTGTTATTCTGCGTCAGCAATAAAATTCTGATAATATTAACTTTGATCGTCTTAAATTTCATCATTTCCGTGTATTATGTGATTTGTCCGCTTAATATTTATATGAAGTTGAAGTTGAAATTATAATCATTTTTTGTAAATAAATAGCAAATGCAAAGTTTTAAGATAGTCTATTTATGAATTTAATGGTGTGATTTAGTAGTCAATAAAATGGTTGTGAACTATGAGGTCTCAGGAGTTATCTGGTAGCTGTTGATGCTGGAAGGTGACAGGTATCCCGTGAAATTAATGGAGGTACACGGTAATTGATCCGGAAACTACGGTCATTAATAAAAGAGAAAAAAAGTCTATTTATGTTAGAAATTCAAAATTTGTTCTTGATTAACACTAAATACTACTCAATAGTCAATACTCCATTGATGAACTTTCTAGAATAGTCAACTTTCTAATCAATATTATAGAGAAAAATGCTCTAATCAACACCCAGCCCGTTTTTACCCATTTTGCTGCAGGTTGATAATGGGTCGATCCATATGTGAAATGGGTGGGTTAAATAGGGGCGGGTAGGGTGGACCAAGCAAAAATGAATTGGAATTGCTATCATTAAAGTGTGACCAATTAGGGGATAATTAACTAGGAGTTACCTCTACAAATAGATTGTGCTAACTAATTGAGATATTAATATGTTAACTAATTGAGCTATCACACGTATTAACTAATTGAGCTATTAACGTGTATGTAGGGTTAAAATTAGCTCATAAAATCATAACTCGTTCATATTTAAACAGAATAATTTACTTATTTTATTAACTGGGCTCATTCAGACCGCTTAATTTAGTTTATTTTAAACCTGATCAGTTGATATGCAACACAAATTGACTAATGAAAAGACAATTTTTATTATTTGATATGTTTTTATAGTCATAATAAAAGGGAGAATTTTTTTACTAGATACTCAAACAAATTTTGGATTACTTGTACCCGCCACATTGCATTCACTCCTAACACATGGTGCCTCTGTTTTTCGAAGTTAGCAAATTTAGAACATTCAAAAGTAAATTGGATCATTTTTTGTGGCCACGTATTGACAACAACATCTTACCCTATATTTATTTGCCTAAGAAGTTAAGAAATGTGGCAAAATCAATTTAATATTAAATTGCCTGTAACTCCATCCTAATACGTGTCTCTTTTGCATCTGAACCACATCAATTACATTTATCTCCACAAAATCCCCTTTCTGATCAAAAGTTCCAACAAATTCATATTTTCTTCCTTATATCTTATTATGAAAGTTCAAAATTGTAGCCTATTATTCATAATTAATTAGTTATAATTTGAAAAATTTTAATAGCTCAATTGGTTTGTTATATCTGAACTCTCACCTTATTAATAAGAATTCGATTCCCACCATTTTTTTTTAGAGTATGAATTTTCCTTTCTTTTATGGGACCATGCGAATTACATCTAGGATTTATAGCTTATGCTAATATTAATCGTGTGTGCATTAATAAAAGGGATTCGCCGCCTATTCTAATTAATAAACTCAATATGTTAGATTAGATTAGGCAAGTACCAAAAAATAATAATTCAAAAACAATTGTTATTTTTGGATCAATTTCTGTGACATTTTTTTAGTCAATTTTTATAATTAAAAACAATTTAGCTTTAGAGTTTCTATTTTATTTTTAATAAAACGGTTTATAGACACACAAAACTCTATGTTTTGTTTTAAATTATAAATTTCAAAAGTCTCTTTTTATTCTTTTGAACTATATGCCCGGCTAAACACTTTTTTTTTTTGTTTTGTTTTAAATTATAAATTTCAAAAGTCTCTTTTTATTCTTTTAAACTATATGCCAGGTCAAACACTTTTTTTTTGGTTGAGGAAAGTAATACATTAAATTTAAGATAATTTTTTAAAAAAGTTACTGCATACGAGGACCAATCTAAATGATGAAATCCCTATAAAAATTTATGTGTCATAAATGTCCTAGAACCTCCAAACTAAGTTAGTTAGTGTGTGATTATAAATTGGGACAAAGTAATTATAATTATTGAACGTCAAAGTTCCATTTAAACCTCGTTTAAATATTTTACAATACATTCTCGGTTCTTTCCTTTTAAAAAATTGATTACTAGAAGCTATTATCTTTAATTTAAATAAAATTACCTAATTATCAAATACGTTATTTAGTAGTAGTGTTTTTCATCCAGTACATATTGAAATCAGTCAAATGACTTTAAATAGTTTAAATGGATATTATATTATTTCTTATGAAATAGTGACACCATTTCCCACAAGTCACAAACAGTAAAATGAAGTTGTGGGAAGGATCAAACAAGGGAAAAGAGATTGAAATCATAAAACGACTACGACGATTGCTACACTAATATTTAACTTTTTAAGATCATAAATTTCTAAAAAAAACATGTATATATATCTTAAATTATGTGCTTAGTCAAATAATTCCACATAATTTGAAAAAGAATTAGGTAAAAAAATTAAAGGAAACAACGGGTAGTTTTTAATTTACAAAAAAGATCAAAAAATAAAAATGCACTCAATAACTCCATCTGTACATTGTCCACAATTGACTTGACACACCCCTTAAGAAACAATAAATAATAGGGGTAACATTACTATATTATCCTTTGACTTTATTAAATTAATGCATTAAAAATGTGTTTATGATAAATAATTAATAACAAGGGTAAAATAGACACAAAAGGTAAATTATCTCTTGATTTTTTAAATTAGAGAAGTATTATTCGACAACTATTATTGGACGGAGAAAATAATAATTTGGTCTAAAAAAGAGTCTCCCACTTATGATTTGGACTAAAAATGTCTATAGTGTTACTTAATTGGTCACTACGTCCTTTTATCTAATAATTACATTACTTTTTTTTAAAACACATTACTCCTGCTAAAAATATTAAAAATCAAGAATTTTATTTATGTTTCTTTTCTTTTAAAATCACATTAACTAATAAATAAGTGGGAAATGATTTTTTTTTAATCTCATTTTATCAATTAAACCAAAATACCTACATATACCTTTTAACTGCTAATATAGATTATATAAATAAGATTATAAAATTTTTATCATTAATTTCATTTCGATAACGATAAAAACAATTCTAATAAAATAGAAAATATTTGTATTTTAATTAATTTTTTTTACAATTGAAGTAGGATAAGCATTTACTGATAGAAAAAATATTATTAGGAAAATAATATATTTAAAAAGAAATAAAAATAATATGTTAATTTGTTAAAAAGGACATTTTGATCCATTTTAGTAATAATAACTACATTTTTGAAAGATAAAAATATTTTTAGATCAAATTATTATTAAATAAATTTTTGCAACCTTTTTTCCGTTTAATTTAACTTAGGATATTTTGATGATTTCATCTCTGTCTTCTCTCGTTTACGCAAAAATAAGTTGTATTCATTTTGGTTAGTTCCAGCAGCTCCCGATATCGCATAATTCAAATGTGCTCTTCTCCGGTGGTTCCCAATTGCTTTGTAAAGCTTCACTTAATTTGTGTTTCTTACTCTTGAATTTTCTTTTGTGATTTGTTTCTAATTTGCTGATTTTGATTGTGATTTTTTCCTTCATTCATAATGACATTAGTTTTCACCAGTTCTCTTTGAATTCTCATAACTTGAATAGTTGTGTGTACCAATCTGTGAGTAGTAAGAACATAAACATATTATCCTGCTAGGTTATAGTAAACCATTTGTCACAATAGGGTTGGACTGAGAGAATGGACCATAGACAAATTGGAATATTTGATCTTAAAGCCAAATTTTAATAAGAGGCTTTAAAATTCAAATCTTATTTGCTAGGTTAGCCATGTACATACTTTTTATTCGAGAAAATTTTAATGAACATCTAAAAATAAATGGAGCAGTCTATACATAGTCTTAAGCAACGGAAATCTTGGTTAATGGGCAAAAACCATGTCCGAGGCTAGCTTTCCACACTTTTTTGAGTATCAAGTATATCATGTCACCACATTCATGCTCATTCCAACCTTCCAATGCATGCAAAATTCCAGCTATTCTCCAGGCACTCATCACTCTTCTTGGCAGCCAATTCTAGATTCAAAAAAGTAAAACCACTTATTTAATTTCTTTACTTACCAAAACAAGATCAAATTAGTATAGAGGAATTAAGAAAATTAATTAATCTTTTCTAACCTCACAAGAGTCTACATTTTCAAGATGTTTTGGAGCAATCATGGCTGGTGTGTTGAAGTAGAAACAATCCTTGCGAACTTTCCTCGGTGGGAATTGTGAATAAGGAATGAATAATGTTCCTCCTTTTGGTGCTTTCAATTGTTCATCTTTGCTCAATCCATCCCCTACTAGCCATGTCTGCAATGTAATACTTCAATCAAGAGTCTCTTTTTAAATCTATAGAAAAGAGACATGACATGTTGGGGAAGATTCTTTTCTATATTTGGACTTTTAAAAATCCAAAATTGTTCAAACCTAAACACAGTGATAAAACTTTGGGTTAGGAGATCGAGGAGGGAGGGAGGGGCAGGTGCAAGGAAATGTTACAAATTGTCTATATATTTCAATCTGTTTCTGGTTTATACCTTTGAAACATTATAACATTTTGAGAGGACCAAATTAATTGCAGCCTCGGGGGTAATCTTCTTCGTCTAACGTTACAACCTATATATAGAAAATTATGATGAATGAGAGAACAGAAAACCAAAAATGATGAGGATATTAATAGTCAATTATACCTGAATTCCTCCTTTGCACAAGGCAAGAGCAATGGAGTTAGCAACTTTGGAAAAACGACCTCGAAGGACAAGTTAAGAAGTTCCTTTAGGAATGGAATTGAGAACCACGGCCACAGCTAGGTTACTTCCATCTACCACCTTCACTTTCAACTGAGGAAGGTAAAGTTCTCCGTTACTATTCAGTTGCTCTTCCTGGAAAGTTACATTTGAAATAAAGCATAAATATGAATTGACCCTCTTTAATTGGTTCAACCTACAAACATTGATATAGGGTGAGGGGTGAATTCTTTTTAAATCTTTTTCTCCATAATAACAATATGTTGAGATTGCTTACGAAACTTTTTGCGATAAGCTTGCAAGATAATTACCAGTTAAGAATAGATCATGCATTTTTCTCATAGATAAACAAGGATGGGTATTATAAGACATATAGTTTGACTTGCCTGATTTAAGAGTCCAAGGCTCAACATTTTTATGCCTTTTTTATCTGCTTCAATGATGGCTTTCTCGATCATATTGTTAATACTCTCTCTTTGCCATTGCATAAAGTACTGCAAAAAAATCAAGAATCAAGACAATTTACTAATCCCTTTAACAACGGACCTGCAAAATGTAACAACAATCTTCAATAATGATAGCTTAATTACTTGTATGCGATACTTTGGAATAGCCCAAGTTTGTAATTTGAGATTCTTGAACAGATTTCTCTCAACAACAAATGTGTAACCATAAATCCATGTAAGCATTATTGACCATAGTGTGACGGGCCACATTAACAACATATACCACTTAGAGGCTTTGAGTCCAGCGATGCAAATCCAAGTCGAAGATGGTAGATGGATTCTAGGGTTGTTAGATGTGTAAGGTGCACCACATCAGGCACTTCAGCTTCTCTCTCAGGTGACTTCTCATACAATGTGTCCGATGACTTGTCCACTGTATCGTAGATATAGTCATAGAGTGGCATGAAAAGGCAATAATTTGTTCTGAATTGGGTGTGATGTAGTGAGTGGTACCTGTGCCATCAAAACGGTGGCAAAAGAATAAATAATCACAAATACAGAGCTTCAGTTATTACTGACTATAGGAAAAGTACATTTGAAAGATAGAGAACATCCACTTAGGAATTAGCTCAAAGTTGCAATGACCCATGAGGTTCATGAAATCGATAAAGATGGTGTAAACACCAATTGAAGCTATAGAAGCAGTCCCAATGAATAATGTTGTGAATACGGGTATGCCAAAGAGTGTATAATATGCTAGTATCTCAGCAAATGGATGAACTACAGCTGCCAAAAATAAAATAAAATAACTTTGTAAACCATACAAGTTGGTAATTGATTGGTAAAATTGCACTATCCCCCCGTTAGTTATGTTAGGCTAGCTCTCTGATTTTTTTTTTAATGATGACAAGAATTGAAGTGTTATGTCATGTGACTTACAGTATGGCGTGACAATAGTATATATCTGAGTTTAAGGGCGTGCTTGGTAAAATGTCTTTCTTGGTACATAAGCAGAAAATATTATCCCAAAAACATTTGTGTATAATCTAGGTGAACATTATGAGAGTTGGAGGTGGGGGTAGCCACTAGCCAGGTAGGATGTGAGGGTGGTGGGGATGTAGTGTGTTAAATTGCGGGGAGGACTCAGGAGACAATGATGTCACTTATGAAACTTGTTTCCTCTACTTTTATTTTATTGGGAAGTCATTTTCCTCATTTTTAAGAAACTTATTTTCCTAGATTTTTTTTTTCTTCAAAATTACAACTAGTACTTACCGAAGATCAATTTCCAATTAGTTAGAGAAGAACTAACATGATCACTTGCATCTTCTCCAGGATTGATCAGATCTAATTAATCAAAGTGATGGAAAACAAATTACCAGTGATTGGCTCAGTAACAATGGAGGAGTGGTGATGGGAATGGTAACGAGAGTATAGAAAATGAATAGTAAAGGAACTCTACAGAACCAATATGAAGCAAGGCAGTTATAATGACCCCATCGGTCCTCCACATAGGCTTGTGATGAGCATCAGGTATCCGATATAATATACCAACCCAAAAAGTATGATCTCATCATCCCTACAAAACAATTATTCAATCATTTAATTTTGCATTGTCCTTTCGTTTTGTTAGATCCCTTGTATCTACAGTTCATTTAGGCACGTATGCCAAATTCTGTAAGGTAAAGCTTACTTAATGACCAAAAAAAAATAACTTTTAGCTAGAGGAAATTAATCTGGGATTTAAGTTATAAACATCGTTTTTGTACTATCATTGAATTTTAATATGTAATAGTGGTGTGAACAAAGGTACATACCAGTTACTTTCTCTGTCAATTTGATCAAATTCGATGCTTTTATCAAGAATTCGATTGTTCCCCTTTGCAGTCCTGTAGCGGGATAAAGATATCCATATCTGGTAGTGAACCATTCTGAAGAGAGTAAATGGGAGTAGGAGTATGTCCCTCTGACTTTCATCTTTGCTCATGAAGAATGTGTATATGCCAATACCAAGTACTTCATCATCCCAACAAATCATTTTTGAAAAATAAAAAAAAAGTTATTAGATACGTACGCGGTACGTTTATTATAGAGTTGCATGAAGCTAACTAGTGATATCTTTAGGCCATAAATGATATATATGGATTCTGATAATTGTTAGTGTGTACCATGAACTTACTTTTACCAGAGTAATCATATTGGATCCATGATCTTTAAGTTTATGGATTCTGATATTTGTTAATGTACATATTCAGTGGATTTCTTAATAAATATACAAAGTTTGGATCAAAATTACTAGCAGCCGTAGCTTTGACCCTGCAACTTTTTACCATAAATGATAGTAGGAAGAGTATACCTTTAAGTTGCCAAGACATGCCCATGGACAGTTAGTGAGAATGCCACGTTTATTAGCCATTCTTTTGTTCAAGTGCTTCTAGCTTTACTCCAACGGCCTTTATATACATATAGAATTCTACTACTAAACGTATGTTAGGGGCATGCACATAGACATACTTCCTATTTACCCTATTAAAATTAAACTACTGCAAAGTCGATGCATCTACTTGTGCCTTCCTTTTATAGTAAGAAGAACTCGTGTTAATTAGGTTACTAATTTAACTATGTAAGAAAGACTTACGTGTAATTATTGAGTTAATATCTTAGATGGTCACTCAACTAATACTTTTTTCCACAGAAAGACACTCAACTTTCATTTATAACTTCAAAGTCACTCAACTATGGATTTTTTTCACAGAAAATCACTCAACTTTCATTTATAACCTCAAAGTCACTCAACTATGAATTTTTTTCACAGAAAATCACTCAACTAATAGTTCTTTTCACAAAAAATAACTCAACTTTCTTTTATAACCTCAAAGTCACACAACTATGAATACTTTACCTACAAAGTCACTCAACTATCGATATTTCATTTAGAAAGTCACCCAACCAATTTAAATATTTTTTGATTAAATTTTGTTGAAATACAATTTTTGTTTTAAACTAATTTTTAAAAAAAATAATAAGATGCCCATTTAACTATTTTATTAAATTTTGTTGAAATACTATTTTATTTTAAATTATTTTTAAAATAGTAAATATTCATTTCTAATTATTTTATTAAATTTTGTTGAACTATTTTTTATTTATTTTGGACTAATTTTTTAAGACACAATAACTATTGTGATTTTAATACAAAAATAATAAGGTTTATACAGTAGGATATTTTTAAATCGAAAATGATGCATTGCATTGCATCCACCGTTACTAGTGTTGGTGCCTGGAAGCACACCATTTTTTTAAATAAAAAAATCGTTTTTAATAAATTTATCTTTCAACAAAATTAAATAATATATTAAAATGAGTATTTTACTATTTGTTAAGAATTTAGTTTAAAACAAAATTAGTGTTTCAATAAATTTAATAAAATAATGAAAATGAGAATCTTATTATTTTTTAAGAAATTAGTTTTTAAAAAAAAAATATATTTCAATAAAATTTAATAAAATAATTAAAATGAGCATCTTATTATTTTGTTAACAAAATTGTATTTCAATAAAATTTAATGAAAAAAATATTTAAATTGATTGGGTGATTTTCTAAATGAAATATCAAAAGTTGAGTGACTATGTAGGTAAAATATTTATAGTTGAGTGACTTTGAAATTATAAAAGAGAGTTAAGTGACTTTCTATGAAAAGAACTATTAGTTGAGTGACTTTCTATGGAAAAAAATCCATAGTTAAGTGACTTTAAGGTTATAAGTGAAAGTTGGGTGACTTACTGTTAAAAAAAGTATTAGTTGAGTGATCATATGAGATATTAACTCTGTAATTATTTTTAAGCTGATTGCATAGTGCAAGATTTACTTTTTTTATATGGCATATTATATACTGGAAAAAAAAAAGGATCTATTTTCCTTTTTAGTCGTTCTAAAAAAGAATGATTCTTTTTTTTTTTTAGCAATACTTTAATTTCAGTTTGTGGCATGTTTAAGGCCACAAGATTAATAAATTTTATTTTATTTTTGTACATTTTACATAACTTAATTTAGGACCACAAGATTAATTTTTATTTTATTTTCTTATATTATATAAATAGTTAAATGGGTTCATTTCTCATATATTCAATCCAAAATTATTATTATCTTCGAAGGTTACCTTCTTGATTTCAATAATTCTTTAATAAAAAATGACTTTTTCAATAATAACTATTGAAAAATCAACTCCAATTTTCTTTGATTGGACCAAGAGATAAGCAACTATATGAGTCCACCTAAAACTGTATAGATTATGCTAACATTAATTGTGTGTTTGCGTGGAAAGTTGGATATGTGCATTAATACAAGGGACCAGCTATATACCAAAATTTTAATTAAACTCAATTGGTTAATCGAGAATTTAGTACAAAACAAATTTCGCTTGACAATTAGGCACATTATTAACAGTGTTGGAAAACTATATGCACAGCGGAAGCATACCATAATCTTACTGCTTACATGAATAATAGATAACCAATAACGTTTATGCTAGAACACATATAATATGCCAGAACACATAAACTTGCTAAAATTTAATTCAAGAATTACCTCTTGAAGCGTGAGCACATACCTTCAAGCGAATCCCAAGTTAGACAGACGTTCAAGTGAATCTACAAGATAAACAGCAGCTATGGTCTTCTACAGTGATCTCAGGTTCACATCCGAACTCTCTCAATACTTGGGTGGGCAAGTATCTTCTACAGTGATCCCAAGTTCACATTCGAACTCTCTCAATACTTGGGTGGGAAAGTATCGTATAGAAAACTGATTAATCTTTCTAGGTTAGGAAAATCCCTATTTATAGAGATTTCTTTCCAGTCCAAAAAGGAGAAGAAAATACAAATCTTTTTTCTTCAAAAAGAAGAAACGCATGTTACTCCTCTTTGTTGAAAACTTGCGCGCTACTTTTCCTTATTCCCCTAGAAAAATAGGATTCTGAGTTCTAGTTAAATATGGACACGGTAGGGACCACATAATTAATTACTGAGACTTCCTATTATGAAAATAATTCCAAATAATTAATTTGAATTATTCTTACCATAATAAATTACAAATCATTCCACTAGAAATTCGTAATTGCACTCCTCTATTTATATTTCGTAATTTCCCATTAAACACTTATTTAATTCCTCATGTTAAGATTACAGATATTAATCAATAAATTAAATTACTAACGAATTTAATTCAATGATTAATTTCCTTTAGAGCACTACTTAACTTATTTCACGTGTCGGATTCATAAATCCACTTGCAAGGTTTGACACGATGAAAACTTATAAGTTTCTCAAAAAGGCATATCAATCAATCTCTATAACGAGACATGGATTCCATCAACTAACTTATTATTTCACCAATATATATTATTATTATCCAATCTACCAGGCATATTGACCCATCTCAGAATTTCACATTTTAATAAATCAAAACTGTCACGACCCGAGCCTACACCCTGAACGTGGCCGGCACTCGAGAACCATTACTGGTCCCCAAGCGAACCCTTATCCTGGCTGACTACAAGCGGAAGACTAACTCAAGCATACAAAAGCTTAAAAACTGAATAAAAATAATATATTCAACTCGCCATAAAATAGGCAACTTAAG
>JAJONR010009443.1:0-25376 GCA_029582245.1 Solanum etuberosum
AAATAAATAATTTTAACAGCAATGTCAAACGGACTCTAAAATTCAGATAAATGAGAATCATAATTGATTATAATATATTTTATTTAATGGAGTAACTACTTTTAAAAATAAATAATTTTAACAGCAATGTCAAACGGACTCTAAAATTCAGATAAATGAGAATCATAATTGATTATAATATATTTTATTTAATGGAGTAACTAATGTGGAAATGAATCAGCATCCCTATCATATTTGATTCATCAAATCTAAATCTTGACCCCATCTCTTAGGATTATCATAAACTAATACAAGGAATCTACTAGACAACAAACCTTAAATTTAATAAATCAATTTGGCACTGAAATATTATTAAAAATGTTTGTGTAACTATAAAAAATTTCATTAGGAATAAAATGAGTATCTTAAAAATTAAATTGTTATTAAATAAATAAAAAAATGTGTCTTTTTTTTTATTTTTAGAATCAACTAAAATTAAGTGTATCATATAAATTGGAATATTTGGAGTAACTACTAATATGAATTGTAATGGGATGTTTCATGTTTGTGGTGAAATCATATTTGAAGGGTTACCCATAAACGTGGAGATTTCAAATTTAATCGAACTCTAATATTAATACCGAATACTACTAAATTAAAACAAAAAACTATGGAATCTTTTTTGGTGTCCACGTCAGATAATCTTTAAGAATGCGTTTCAACTACGATCCAAAGTTTCGCATGTCAGCGTTTATCGAAACTCCTATTATATATTTGTCATTTGTGTGTGTTGAGCTACTGGTTGATCAACTATGGCGTTACAGAGGAAATTACTTAATGGGTGTGCCGGAATTCCCAAGTTTATGTGGTTGTCCAATGAGGGGTTGAGGCATTTTTCCGGTCAAGTGGCGGCGCCGACGGAATTGCCGCCGTTTGACTACCAACCAAAGCTGTATAAAGGGCCTTTGGCTGATGAAGTGTTGGAGAAAAGAAAGAAGTTTTTGGGTCCTTCACTCTTCCATTACTACCAAAAACCTGTAAAGATTCTTTTCTTTTTTTTGTTTCTTTATGGAGTACAAACTTGTGTATGTAATGTTCTGTTTGTAGTACATTTTCTTGGTTTTTAATCAATTAATGGATTTTAAACCCTATGAATTGACAAATTGGATTGTAGGATATTTACTTTAGAGGGGAACAAAAGAGAGAGAAAATGAAAGGGTTAGTGGTCAATAGACTAACATGAGACCTATTAGATAAAAATACTAGGGGATTCTTTTCCTATTTGTGCTAACCTTGGGGAAAGAGCTATCTAGTATATGTTGGTGGTGGGAATGATAGGTATCTCGTGGAATTAGTCGAGAAAAAAAAGAGAAAAAAAAAATGGAAGAGTTGTGGGTGGTCACTGCTATGTTGCTCGCACTCTTTAGAAATGTCAGTTGGTGAAGGTGGGATTCTCCAAAAGTAGTGTGTTTTTGGAGAATCTGACATGGGTGAGGCAATTTTTGGAGAGTCCAAGCAATATAGAGGGGGGGGTTGTCCCATAAAGAAGAGACCTTGAAAGGACAGCCCTTTGTTTTATTCTTCTACTCTCTGCATGTGCTTTGATGGACATCTGATATTCTGTTGTTAGGCTGATTCTGATTTCTTTAGCTTTTTTGTTAATTTATAAGATTTGAGAGATATATTCCTGCTTTTTAATTGTACTTAACTACTTGTATTAGATAGCTAACCAAATAAGAAGAAGAAAAAGTAGCTTAAGTAATGGCTAATAGTGTTCATGTTTGTAAATCCATTTCAAAAAAAAAAAAAGTGTTCATGATGATATGCCAGAGATCCATAATTGATTTCTTTTAAACTCTTCCTAATGACTCTTTTACATTTCAAACAGCTAAATATTGTTGAAGGGAAGATGCAATATTTGTATGATGAGAATGGAAAACGTTATCTTGATGCTTTTGCTGGAATAGTTACTGTCTCATGTGGTCATTGTCATCCTGAAGTGTTGGATGCCATCATGGAGCAAAGCAAGCTTCTTCAACATGCTACAACCATATATCTACATCATGCAATAGGCGATTTTGCCGAAGCATTGGCATCTAAGATGCCAGGAAACCTGAAGGTTAAAATACTACCACTACCATAATAGTTTATTTGGTGCAAATTCTCTTTAGCTATATTATGTGCGTAAAGATAATAGCCTGAGGTTCTCTACTTGGAAGTTCCTTATTTGGGTTCTGATAGTCGACTTATGCAAGTTGTCTCTGATATAATTCCTTTTTTCCGTTTTTTTTTTACAAAGTTCTTCCTTCAACCATGACAGAAAGATTGATATTTTTACCCTTCCGATGGTTTAGGTTAGCATGATATGTTTTTCTTATATCTTAAATTGATTTTCATTGACATCCTTCCCTTGATCGATACTTTATTTTGGCGTGTTCCTTTGATAATTCAGAATGGAGTCTTTAACTTACTAAGATACGATAGCTCTTTTTTCTCCATGACTTGTGGTCCTTGTCCATCTACACCTTGAAAGTTTGTACCCAGTATGTGGATATAAGATTCTAGAATCTTGTGATTTCTTCACCATTTAAAACCAATTTTTCGTTTTCTCTTGTAGCTTATGCAATTTTATTAAAGTAACCGTGGAGAAGTTCTGGTGAGGTTACAATAACTCTTAACTTCCTCTATAAATGGGTGCAATCGATTTCTACCACGTGCTCGTGAGATTAAAGACTGAGTTGGAGTATGGACTAAATTGTTTGCCAAAAATACCCTGGTCGTCAAAGTATTTGCACTTGTTGTCTTTTGAAAAGAACATGGAACATCTATACAGGCATGTAATTCATATTATTATGAACTAAGCCGAAATATTAGTGCAAGTTAAACACTAGGTTAAGCCAGAAAAGGAAAGAGAGGTAAGTGTCAAAGCACCCTGTATCCATTGAATTGTTAGATTTTTAATCCCTCCCTTTGGAGATTGGATAATTCAAGGTAGTGAGGAGCAATTGTCTGGTGTGGATAGTTACCTGAAGCCCCTGAAACAAACTAAATTCGGTAGCATAAGAGTAGTACCTTATCATGTCAAGCACAGTATGGCTGTGGATTTGGATTTGTTCGTGTATGCGAGGTTTATCTTCTGAAATATGAGCTCAATTAGTATCACTATATGGAACTTTCCAAAATTTGTCAGTCTGACTTGCTTGTTTTGAACTGCAGGTAGTATATTTCGTAAATTCAGGGACAGAAGCAAATGAATTAGCAATGTTGATGGCACGATTGTACAGTGGTCACTTAAATATGATTGCCTTGAGGAATGCATATCATGGTGGAAGCTCTAACACGATTGGGCTAACTGCTCTTAACACATGGAAGTACCCTATTCCACAGGTATACTCATGACCAAAGCATGAAGAGATTTGAAGTGTATCTTCCTTTTTTCAATTTTAGAAGTTTATATAGTTCTCACTTTGATGAGAGATGTCAAATATTTCATGCCAGCTGAATTTGATATTCCCCACTTTTCTTTAATTTCTTTGATGATTTACAGGGTGAAATCCATCATGTTCTGAATCCTAACCCATATCGCGGAGCATTCGGATCGGATGCCAAACGATATGCTGAAGATGTACAGGATCACATTGATCATGGTACTTCAGGAAAGGTTGCTGGTTTTATTGCTGAAACAATTCAGGTTTGGACTTGTTATTTCTGTCATGTGGCAAAATGCTGTTTCGATCTAGACTAGAAGGGCTTGGAACATTTCAAGTGTGATAAAATTCTGGTTGTTTGCTTTAGGGGGTTGGAGGAACAGTTGAATTAGCCCCTGGATACTTGAAGTTGGTTTATGATATTGTCCACAAAGCGGGAGGTGTTTGTATTGCTGACGAAGTACAAACCGGCTTCGGTCGAACAGGGAGCCACTACTGGGGTTTTGAGACACAGGGTGTGACTCCTGATATAGTTACAATGGCAAAGGTATTGCAATTACTTCTTTTCATCTTTTCAATTTTCAAATGCTTAGCCCTGTCCCTGTTATGGAAGATTTGCTCCATAGACCCTCCCTCCTCTCAAGACTTTCATCCCCCATATTCCCTCTAGAAAAGGTGCTTCTTATATCTTCTTTTAAGATGAGGTTGTCATTCCACTTGCTTTAGTCTTGAGTAGGATGTAAGTTGAGGTGAAAGACTGGACTGGATCTCCCTATGTCAAGAGCTTTTTGTCTTCACTAGAGTGCACTTTATTTGTTGGTTACATATTAGGTCTTTTGATCTTGTGTGATAGTCTGTTACTCCGATGTTATTATTTTTCAGGGTATTGGAAATGGCTTACCACTTGGAGCTGTTGTCACAACGCCAGAAATTGCAAGTGTTATGGCTCAAAAGATACAATTTAATACATTTGGTGGAAACCCTGTTTGCTCTGCTGGTGGACATGCAGTACTCAAAGTTATTGAGAAGGAACAACGCCAAAAGCATTGTGCTGAGGTTGGCTCACACTTGATTGGGCGGCTGAGGGATCTAGAGAAAAAACACGACAGTAAGTCTTTCGTGCTTTCAAAACTCAGGCATGCTTGTATAGTAAACATGGATTGCTTTTCATCTCTGGAAAGATATATATTTCTTCAGTCTATATAGTTGATATCCTGGCATCATTTTGTTAGCAACTACGAGGAAGAACTGAATCATTTTCACTACTTTCTTCGTATTCCAGTTCTGTGAGACTTCTGCAGAGCTTCCATTGTAAGATTTTTCAAGTCTTAGATGCATGATTTTCTTTCCTTCCCCTTCAAGCAAAATTGAGAAGCTTTTCCCAAGCATGTTTAGCAGTGAATTTACTATTTAACTTCAGAAACCCAAACTTTTTTCATTCCTTTTTATTTCTCATTAAACAAAAGGCATCTTCTTCTGGAACTCCTACCTATTCTTAGCATGATATTGGGAAATCTCATTGTTATTACTCAAACAACCATGAAACATATGCTTCCATATTCATAGGCCAAATCGGATGGGATAATTGTTGGAGACTCTCGTGATGAATAAGCAAGCATGATAACTTCTATGTTGTTCTACATCTCCATGAATCTAGGAACTTTTGCTTGCACTGTACTATTTAGTAGCTTCTGTCATCCATGTTCTGCTTCATTGATGGCCATTTTTAGGTCGGTAGCCTATAACATAGTGATTCTGGTATGTTACATGAGGTTATATCGTTGCCTAGGCAGATCGAGAGTTGATATGGTTGATATGATTTCTGTTTCCAAGTCGTGTGCTTTAGTGCTCCTTTAGTTTTCCTCCTAATGACATGCATCTTATGGTTAATATCATCACTAACATACCTTGTTACTGCCAGTAATTGGAGATGTGAGAGGCAGGGGTTTAATGCTCGGTATCGAACTGGTAACTGACAGAAAAGAAAAGACACCCGCCAAGGCAGAAACTGGAGTTCTCTTTGAGAAGCTTAAAGGTTTGTATAATCAGCTGATGAATTGAAAAGTAATTGAAAAACGTCATGCATATACTAACGATGCACTTGCTTCTGGATGTTTAGATCTTGGTGTTCTAGTAGGGAAAGGTGGTTTACATGGAAATGTTTTCAGAATAAAACCTCCCATGTGTTTCAGCAAGGATGATGCAGGTAACCAACCTCTTTACCCACTGGTTCAATATATTGTCTTTTTTTGGACTATTCCATCTTATTTGATCATTGGTGCTAACACAATCCAAATTTGCAACATGCAACAAATTCAAATTACTCCCTCGTTTCAATATGTTTGTCTGTTTTAAATAATCATAAACCGCTTTAATATGAAGTCCAAATAAACCAATATGGAAACTTTTCAAATCTCATTTGTTTTCAGATATTATTTCATTTGCAAGAAATATATTATATGTTCTGATTTTGAGCAAATAAAACTTGTTTGTTGTGCAGACTTCCTAGTTGATGCATTGGACTATTCTATTTCAAAGTTATGAGCATATGGCATATTGTTGTGAGATTGCTCAGTTGATTCTCTTTCAATCATAGGACACAGCTTATTCCACTACAATAACAATGTAAAAGAAAGCAAGTGATGCTTCATTCCTCTTATTTTATTCCTCACCAAATTTCAACTCTTTTTTTTTTTTCCAAATGAAATGCATGATCAAATAAAATTTCCATTTTGATACCTTTTTTCAATTAAACTACTAATTTATAGTAGAGATTATTCGATTAGTAGATTTATTAAAAGAACATGATCTAGTAAGAAATTGTGCTTTGCAGTATATCTTCCCTCAAGGGGAAAAAAAAGAATAGAACTAGCGTAAAGATATGTGTTATAACTTTTGGCAAAATTGATGTGAAGAAATACTGAAATAGGTTATAGAAATGAAGACGACTCTTAAGATTGGTGCAGAAAGTATCTCATTCCGCGGCTCAAACCCATGACTCAATAAGTCAAAATAATTTTATCGTTATTCTAAGATACTCTTGGATCACAAATATAGCTTACTACAATATGAGGAAAGTGCAGAGAACAAAGGTGTATGAATGAAATAATCGGAATGACAAGTGATTACAGATAGTCAGGAACTGTCAAATTAACAAGCCAAGTATTCGACTACAAAGGGAGAAGCAACGCTTAACTTGGTGCCTTGTTGCGTTGGAGTAAACAGTGAACTGTATTATTATGGAATACGCCATAGCTGAACTTGGTACTAACATGGTCCGAGCACCATCGATCTTTTTGGAAGAAAAACTGCATAAAGTAAACATGTATGTGCAAATTTTCCACAACATAATTCATAATATAGTCACCAACAAAATATTAGCTCATGCCATCATTGCTTTCTTTCATTTTATAGCAGTTGTTTATCTGCAAAGCATTCAAAATTGCTTGGCTCCCATCATAGACAATTAAATACAGAGAGGCACAACTTGGAGTAACTTTCATCAGGAGACTCTGGCAATAACCTCTACCATATTGATTTACAATCATCAAAACAAATGTGAAAAGAAAAGAAAAGAAACGCAATTTCGAAGTTCCAATTACAGCATAGCAGAACTTATATACAGATTTCAATCAGGGATGAAGCAGTGTCTGAATGAGCACCGACTCATAGTTTTTACCGGCAACACGAGGCAGATTTTAGCTCACACAGCTTTGATTGGCAAAGTTGAAAACCCCAGGTAGCATATATAACGGTTCTTTCTTACTTCTTTAAGCCGGTTCAGAAAGACGACCAGCCCAAAGTGAGCTAAGAGCACGAAGACGTTTAAAGTACTCTCCTAAGGCAAGGAGACCCTGAGCTGATTGGTGCGCAGCCAGTATGCAGGACATCTGTAGAAGGGTTTCTTGGCGAAGATGATCTGCCTGTTACCAGAAATGCAAACCAGACTAAGTTGGCAGATGAGTCAAGTATGACCATGCGTAAAAAGCATGTCAAATAGTTTCATACACTTCAAAGGTTCTCACATTAATGGTTAACCTTACTGATTTTGCCTTCTACATGGCCAAAAGCATAAAAACCTCCACTTCTAATTTCTAGAACAAAAAACATCATTCCAAGGTTATGTGAATTTTGCACGTATCAAGCTATGTGATCATTTCTCTCGTGTAAAAATTGCATTGCTGAGTTATAGTGTGGACACATATTTACGTGCGATGTATCCCAGGTAAACTTGTAAAACCATTCCGTAAGACTAGAATTGCAATTAGAAAAAATGTAGCAAAACCAAAAATTGACATGTTACCTGATTTACAAATCTAACTAGAGCTTCCAACTTCTCAATGGTAGCGGTCATCTGTGGAAGGATAATTCCTTCGCCTAGTGTACCAGCTGCAACAGCCTCAGCAAGAATCTGATGGAGTTTTACCATTCCTTGGGACAACGCATCTTCTGCCTGCTGACAAGACTGGGTGAGGTTGCTAACCTCCTGGATTTGTTGATCTGACAATGGTTCCACATGTGGCGTGAGAACCTGTAGGAACCAAATGAGCATGTATAAGCACTTCACTTAACAAAAGACATCAGAAATTAAACACCACCAATCATAGTTGACCTCTAAAAAAAAGGCAACGGAAAAACAAAATAAGATCTGCTGATCCCTTCAACTCCTCAAAGGGATTAGACACTGACCAGGTATCAAGCATCAATCAGGCAGTGGTTCTTACCAAGTCCTCTCAAATGACCAAATCCTTTTGATGTTAGGCAAGATTGTTTAACCCTCTCAGAACAATTTTCACTTCTACAGTTAATATATCTTATATATGGAGCTGTCCTCAGATAGGGTAGTTAAGAGGGAGGTGTCCAAAAGTGTTTGGAACACCAAGGCTACAAAATAATTTTTAAAATAGAAGAGTTGCCTCTTTCTAGGTGTGCAGTAAGGGATGTCATACTAACAGCGGACTATCTGAAAAAGAGTAGGATAATGTGTGAGTTTGTGATTCATGTCTGTAAACTGTTGTATTCCCATTGTTCAACAGATCGTGGGTGTTACCAAGGACTGTGTAGGAAGCAACTGCAAACTGGAAATTGGCAGTGAAGAGGACAGCCTGGGGAAAATCACAATTATGCCTCTTGTTGCCATGGAATGAAAGAAATACAAGATTGTTTCAAAATATTAAGATTTTCTTATTTGTATTGTATTTATGTTAAAAAGAGAGAATACAGTGTTGTATAGATGACTGGCAAACTTGATAAATGCAAGTAGACTCATGTGGAGTCGCATAAACAACTTGTACATACTTCTGAGACCATCTTGTGTTTATTGATGAAAATTTCAGATGACTTATCAAATTATTAAGAAAGGGAGTTAATTTGGCAAGGAACTCTTGAGCAATTATGACAAGAGAAAAAGGCAAAATGTATGGAGTAAGTCAGTAGATAAGTTATTGAAGCCCACAGGATCTCAGGGAGGACTAACCAAACAAAATCACATCACCCATTATTCATATTTATCCAAACAACACAGACAAAGTTTTAACAGAACTTTAAGGTGAAATTGTAGCATTTGTGGCCATATGTGACCCCAGATTAACTTGCATGTATATGTAAATGCTGAATCATCAATGACAGATTTTTCAATGATCATGACATTAGACACTGTTATGGCAAGTTATACTAGATCAATCATCACCTTTAGAAGTTCGGAGGGGCGAAACCCCCCAATCCACAAGAAGAAACGCTCAGCTGATGTCTTCCATGTGCCAGACATAAGGTAGAGAACATCGGCATTTGCGGCTGTAGCTTTCAAGCGAAAGAGATCAAAATAGTGATTCAAGCAACCCTTGACAAGAATGCGCAATTCTATTTCACCCATTTGGGAGTTCAGAGCATTCCTTATATCATCTGTTTGTCTATCTTGCTCTTCCACCCAATGGCCGTACTCCATTTCAAAAGAAGCTATTCCTGCAGATTCACAAGTTAGGGAAAAGCTTCTTTTTCTAATCGGGAATTTCTATATCTAACGCCTTTTGACAATTATTAAATGGTAATAATTGTATTCATAAAAAGCACAAAGGTAGTGCTGGGATTCTGTACAAGTGAGCAAAAGGCCAACAATCTCTTCGAATTCTAGTTTGTCACCCCCCACCCCAACCTTGGGGAGCGGGAGACGGCACACCGGTGCCTTAAACTTGTGACAAGTGAACCAACATTTCCTTTCACTCTTAACTTTGACAATGCATGCTTCATGATATAAATAAAATTTAAATAACTACATTTGGCTCAATGGCTTTCTTCACCTGATACGCGGATTTACTCATGAATATCGTTGGATTTTAGGATTTTCAAAGAAGCCTCTCAAGAACTCAAGGTGGAAGAATTAGGGTTTTTCTTCATTGAGGTAAGTTTGAACTTTCTTCTTAGCTTATGCATGTCTCGGGTATGTATATTGGATGGGTTTTAAAGTTGGAAATGTGGATTATCATATGGTAGTCACGAAATTGGAAATCTTGAACTTGTTAAATTATTTTGAGCACCCATATTATCATAATGGATGAAATTATCAGGTTTGATTATAATGAGGGTGTCCAATAGTTGAACAGGTATTGTCGGAGGTTGACAATGACTTACGTTAACAGGGAAATAACATGATTTCAAACAAGAAATTGGACATGAAACAATACAGAGGAAGAGGAAAGGAAAGTGAATGGAGTTGAAAATTTAAAGGCAGATGATATGATAATAAGAATGCATCAAGACAACTACAGCAAATCAAAATATCAAAAGAATGTGTTCCCATGCATATAACTATCATTTCTGACCACGTAATTGAATCATATTGGTGGCATCTTACAAAAGTTATTAAGGCACTCCGACAAAGATCATAGTTGTGTGTGGCAGATTCTCTTTTCTTCGATATGTTGTTTCTAGCCGATATTCTCTTGATTATTTCCCTTTTCATTTAAGATATTTTTCATATGGTAAAGAAAGTGATCAAGGTAAGGAGGGAGAAACACAAGAGGGGGAAAAGGAGGAAGAAGGAGAAGTATTTAGTCATTGAAAAACTGGTCGATAAATGCTAAAGAACATTAGATTCATCAAATGAGAAGTGTAGTTAAAAGAAACGAGAAAACTATAATTCCAACAGGGAAGCAAATACATGCCATCTTCAATAATTATCCATCTAAGACATTGCCTTCATGCAAGTAATTTTTATAAATAGTGATGTGATCAAATTTGTTTTAAAAATAGGAAAGCTTAGCAGCAAATACACAACCAAAGCTTATTTGAAATAGTATTCAACAATAACAACAAAATAGGGGCAACCTACAATCCTTACTGAGCAAAAATTTGTAAAATCAAATTCCATTTACAAAATTTAGAAAATCAAATCAAGAAATCCACTTAGTACATATCAATCTACTTACTCTTATTGATACTCAGATAGATTGAGCAATGAATCCACACGAACTGTATTATATCATTCCAAGCACAATAAACTTCTTTTAGCAATCAACAAGAAGTCAGCATCAATCTACACACCTGAATTTGCGGTTCCAGAGCAACCTATCTGACTAGCATCTAAACCATCACCTACATACAGACCCTGTTGCAAATGTTTATTGATTTGTTATAATTATTTCATCCCAGAAAGTAAAATGTTTTTGAGATCAATAACTAAAAAAGATCCAATATCTCAGATGTAGAAGCAAATTTTCCTTTACCTGTTGTCTATTACGTTCTAGTTCTTGTTCCAACTGAAGCAGCTTCAGTTTACTATTTTCCAACTGCTGGACATAGGCCTGAGTAACACAATGTGAATTGAGAATATTTATGTCTCAATCAGAACAAGGTCTGACTTCTTTGAAAAGACGTAACAAAATGGCAGAGAAATTCTGGGTAATGAATGAACAAAATTCAAGTGATACCTTCTTCCGTAAACGACTTTTACGAGCAGCCTCGCGGTTTTGTGCAAGGCGTCTACGCACCTGTATATGAAGCTATGGCCTTAAGCAATTGCTATCTAAAGATGTGAGGTTTCAGTGCCATGAAAAGGACAATGAAAAATGAAACAGGAAACTGAAGCAATCATGCAGATGATACAAATCCAGTATATAAGCAAACTACAAAGAGAAGTGCTTGAATCGGTGCAAGGAAGCCGCAAAACATGCATATTCAAGAACATAATAAACTGGGTGGGTATAGGCATATAACAAAAAGGATTCGTTGGTCATAAAATGGAAAAAAAAAAAAAAACCAGACAGGAACTGTTTGATTTTTTGAACAAGTCGGTTTTGGATTCTTTTTTAGCACCCTTATTCTCTTGTTGGCTTTGATACTATGAAATAAAATAGAGAAGAAAGACCTTCAAGTGAACAAAAAGATAAATAAAACCATTTTCATGAAACAAACTCCGGTGAACCCCTTTTTCTTCATCCATTTCCCTCTGAAAGCAGCAAAAAAAAAAAAAGGAATCTTAACGCTCTAGTCGAATTAAGGTCTTTTAACCATTCTACCATATGCTATTGTAGATATGAAAGTTGTTGCGAAAGTTCAGTATTCAACCCATTTTCTTCACCTTCCCTCTCATCAACAATTCTCATGATTAATTTTACTGCTTTCTATCTTCATAACCTGATACCTGGTATGCTAAACAAAAAGATTGACTAATTCATCTTCTTAAGCTAAGGGCATGTAATACCGCAACAATCTAGCAAACACTTACCACACCTCATACCTCAATTTTCTCCACCAATAGTCAGTTACAAAGCAGCAATATCAGGCTCTTAAAATAGAACAATATCAAAATCTAACAAACGCAAGAGCTCAAAATCATATGTGAGGATACAAAGACCCCTCAAATACATAAATGCGGCATAATCAAGAATCCAAAGACTCACAGCTCTGGCAAAGTTTACAATACATATGTGGTGGCCTTAGTTCCATTTCACTAAAAAGGAACAAAGCTATTGAAGATATGACTCAAGCCAACTTTAGTACTCACCACATTAATGATCTGATTTTTTCTTTCCCAAATAACTGAGAAAAAGTAAATATATTGCAGAATAAAAATTTCTCACAAGGAAGATGATTCCTTGCGCACGAGAATGGCGATTCTCAACAAAAGCGGGTTTTAATACATGGCAGTGATCCAACCATCACCACCATCATTTAACAAATACCCACTGGGAGTTGGGTAGAAAGAAAAGCAGACAAATATAGAAAATATATTTACCTTATCAATACGTTTAGTTGTTTCAGGTTCATATCTGTTAGACGTTCCAACAGTCACTTGTGATGGTTCCTCTATCTAGACATATAAATTATGTTAATTAGCATATTTTGCTGCATAACTAAAACAAAGAAAGATGTGAAAATAAAAGTCAAAAGGAAAAAAGTGTACCTCATTCTCTAGTCTTTTCTCCATAATAGGCATCTCGTTCTCTAGGCAATTCTCGACTTCAAGAATCAAGGTATCTGGGAAACTGCTACCTTTGAAATCTCCCCACATGCCAATCTGATGGATTGGGTCACATATACCCATCCTTTTAGAGGCAACAAATTGAGTATATGTTGAAGAATTCATTGCCTTTGGACTGCCATTTTAAAAAAACAAGCCGGTTAATAATTGTCAAAAACTTAGACAATGGCATATGCTAATTTTTATGGTACATAAAGAAAGAGGCAAGAAATGAGAAGCACCAGAAAATAACAAGGAACAAAATCCACAGAAAATTACAAGGAATACTGAATTTCTTTTACACCACTAGTACCAATATTATCTAATCCAGTAGACATACATCAGTATTAGTTTAGATGATAAGCCGCACTTCTTGCAAAAGCAAAATACGTAACATTGAAATAGATTGTGTGTATACTGTCATGAGGTGAGGGGCTCAAAGAAACAAAGATCTTAAATTTCCAGTTACATATATCCTCAAACACACATTCTGGTAATGATTATTTTCCCACATAATTCTCACACATCTCAATGATTTCCAGAACATCGAATCCATGGTATTCCATTCTCCATTGACAGAAAAACAATTCCACAAAGGTATCAACAGGATATGACCAGAAACTACTTTCAATCCAGGGAATGAGGAGGTGTGCAAGACGGAGAAAACATAGATTTGATTCCAAAAGTGATTGCGGCTAATGAAAAGAACCTGTGGAAGTTAGCACCTATATTTTTGAGTACGAATGTAAAAACATCAATTACAAGTAGTTTTTTTTATCATCAACTTCCAATAACAGGCCATTTCAACAACTCCCTATCCCTTTTTTTTTTTGGAGTATGTTTGTTCCCTGACCATCCAAGAAAGGAGTTGAAAGAAAGAAAGCGAAACGAGTTCAACAAACCAAGATGATCAACATTAGATTCATGTATTGAACAAATTCAGCAGCTAAAGCCAATCAAAAAGAGTTGACCTTCCCTTGAATTCAACTCAACAAACCAAAGAATATCATCAAAGTCTAAGAAACAATCAAAAGGAGTTCAATTTAACACCCAAAAACAATTTAAAACAGCTTTATTTTCTCAAATTTCTTGTCCAAAAATCATGCACTTGGCATACAAACATAAAACTAAATCAGTAGATACCATGAAAAATCTCCAACTATTTTTTTTTCAGGCAAGAGTACAGTTCAATTCAAGCCTTACAGAGAAAAGGGGTGAAAGGTCAAACAAGCTAGTAACTTATTTAAACCTTTATAGCTGCTTCATTTCACAAATTTCTAACCAATAAAGACAATAAACAAAAAGAATGACTTTTCTGGCAATAAAGACTCAATTTTGAACTAAAGGGGTTTAAAAAGACTACGCAAATAAAGATATAAAACTTTAAACAACAAATCAAAATTACCCATTTCATTCATTAAATGCTTAAAATGATTTACTATTTCATACCAAACAAAAACAGTAGAACAGAGAAAGGTAAACAAACCTTAAAGCCAACAACAGCAAAGTCTTCAAGAAACCTTTTTTTCCCCACTTCAAAACTCTAAATCCTTCTAAACACCCATAGAAGAAAAATCAAAAAATTGAATGGAATCTTGAAAATCAAAACTCCAATACCATCAAATCAATAAAGCAATACCCAATTCTCCAAAAAAGATCACTCCCTTTGCATATATGAATATGTATGAAGTTTGTATACACAGAGAGAGAGAGAAAGAAAGAGAGAAAATTTCTACATGTGTATGTTTGAAAATGGGGTTAATGGGTATCTATACCAATACATACATATAATTATTATATACATATATTATTGTTGTTGCTATCATGTGCTACAGTTGAAACAAGATTAGAATCTTGAGAATGAGAACTTGTCATTTTTCCACTATTTTAACAAGAAAAAAAAAAGGTCTTTTTCTTTGTGGGGGTAAGGGGTGGGGGTCCCTGATACCACCACCGGGGGGTGGGGGGTGGTTGGTGTCTCCGGCGACCACCATTTGATTATGGGAATAATCGTTGGAGGTGTGGCCATTAATGGCTTCACGCGCCATCAGACAGTAAGATTTAGGATTTAGCCATTTTAAAAAAACAATTGTGTGTGTTAGCTGGCATGGTGGTGACATCAAGGATAAAACAATGTTCCATTTTCTTTTACTAGCATAATGTTCGATATCTATATTGAAATTCAATTAATTAATTGCTTTTAATGGTGCTTGTTTTCATTTTTATAGCTCGAGTAGAATCATTTAAACTCGCGCTGGTAGGATCCATTTTCAGGAACTTTTTTCATTCTCAAGATTTAGATCAACTAATCTGGATTTGCGCATTACATGATTTATTTTTAAAGAATCTTTTTCATTCACAAAGCTTCTACGTATTTGTATATTGCAGGATTTATTTCTAAAAAAAAATGATACTCAAAGCTCAAATTAACTAATCTCAAACTCGTTAAAAAAAAAAAAAAAAAAAAACTCAACCATTTCACGATCCCCTATATTTGAAGGAACAATATTGTAATATTGTCATATTGCATAAATAAACTAAAACAAATGAGGGTTTATATTAGTTTAATTAATAGAGTAATGAATTGATAATTGGATTCTAGAATATTCATGGAAATAAATTTTGTTTTTATGTCTAGAGAAACTTTGCCCTAGAAGTTAACGATTTAGATTCAAATTCTGTCAAGAAAATTGTTCTTTATGAAGAAATTTACTCGTATTTTGTGAATATACCAAGATTATAAATGTCATTGGTGTTATAAAAATATTTTCTTTGCAACCATATAGTATATAGTGTGAATAAGACAAGTAAGCCGCATGATATGTGCTAAAAAAAATATATGAATATGTATTAGTAGACATAAACAAATATTTAAATTAGGTTTTATTTGACAAGTAAATATTTTCACTTGTCCTTATTGTGTCTCATTAATGTTGACATAACACATAAATTTTATAGGTGTCTAAATAATTATTTTATAAATTAAAGTGTTTCAACTAACATAGTGAGAAAAAATATTAAAATATCTGAATATGCATATTCAAAATTGAAGCGGCTAGTTACTGGTTACTGTCAAATTTAAATATATATTTATGTATTATATTTTTATTAGTACTTGATTACAGTGCAGCTTAAAAATATATATTTAAAATTCAATAATAATATTTCATTGTTTAATGAAAGAAAACTAGGTATGAGCAAGGTTAGGATATTTATGAAATTATTTTATTTTATATGAATAATAGTTTCATCATTTAATATAAATAGCGGGATAAAGTAAATCAAAATTAATTACTATTTCAAATCGAACATAAAATAGAATTAATCTTAAATTTTATTTTAAAATTATTATGTTTATCTTATATACCAAACCACCCCTTGGCAATCCAATATTATCGAATATCAATATATTCTTCCATCCACATAATGCTTTAATTTTCTCTCTTTTATAAGCTATGTCCAACAAGCTACAACTCCAATTATTTTAGCTCAATCTTTTATTTCGAAAATTAAATTTGTTTGTCATTGAGCTTAAAATAATTTTTAATCATTCAATAGTTCTTAGAGCTACTAAAGTAAAATTGATGCATGCATTAAGTGTGGATGAGTTTTTCTCATTTTTGTTCTCCTTACTTCTTTTTATTATTATTAGTATTACACTTTGTTTGGACGGTTGTTACGTATTATTTCATAATGTATCGTATTGTATTGTGTTGTGTTATATTATATTGTACGGTATTGTTTTAATGAATACAACGTTTGGGTTGATTGTATCATTTTTCTTCATTACATAATGTCATACATTCATAATTTGAATGATAACTCTATAAGAAAATTAGGATACTAGGTAGAACTATTATGAAAAGGTAGGGTAAAATAAATATAATTGTTATTATTAAATACTAAGGTAACGACATCACATCAAATAGGTCTTTTACACAAAATGAGTCTTTTCATTATTACCTAACGATGAATTTAAATGTTACGATACAATAAAATTTAATTAATAATCAAAACAAACATTGTACTTAAACTAACATGTAACAACCATCCAAACAAGGTGTTAGTATTCTTCCTATTAATAATGCGACCAATTTTCACCAATGCATGAGGTAAATATTATAAATATTTCAAATTTTGTATGAAGAATTTATGTATTTGCCTTGTTTTATATGACAATATCATTTATTGAAGAGTGAAAATAGTTCTATCTTTGATTGTCATTTTTCCAAACATATGCAAATTTAATAATTGCAGAATTAATATCAACTTTACATCAAAAGTTAAGTATTTTGACTCTTATGTACCTCTTAGTCAAAGAAATGATTATCTTTAAATACCTTTAATGATCATGAAAACTAATGTTAAGCATATTTGATATAGCATTTTAGTTTACATTTTTGCATAATTAAAATATATATAAGGTATGAATCAATTTATGTAATACGTAATTAACTAATGTATAAATAACATGCGCGTGTACTTCACGTGATTCATGGGAGCGTGAAAAGGATCGTCAATATTTGGGCATTTTGAAGTTCGTTGTTGTAGTTGTGACGGAAGCAAAATGTGTTGCTTCAATGACTTTTCTTTAATTAATTAATTAAATAAATTTAATTTACAAACAAGTTTAAATGATACGTAATACTTTATTTATTTTAAAATTTAAAAAAAATATTCTAACCCCTAATGGAGTACCTACTTTCAATTATTGAATAAGAAATTAAAAATCTCACGTCTTTCAATTGGAATTAAGTGCTTGCAACTTTGGAGAAGGAAAACTTGTTTATTGGACAAATTTAATAAGTAAAAGTAACTTTAATAATAGAAAGAAAGAAAAAAAAGAGTTTAACTTATATACAACGTCAAATATATTTATATTATTAGGATTCAGATCAAATATTTATTGTAATAGATAACTTATCTTATTTTTAAGATGATAAATTTCTTAGTTTAAGAAGAAAAAACTTCAAAATAAATTAAGAGAAAGTTCTTCTTTTTGTATAAAAGATTTGAGTTGTTTTTAATACGAATAAACGACTAATTGTGTGGTAAGATGATTAAAGTTTAAACACGTATATATAGAATATCATTTCGTCAAAATATATATTGCAAGATAAACATGCTTTTACAATTGATATGAATGTACAATATAAGCTATGATGAGTTAAGTCAAATACAATAGTACTTTTAGCTAAGATTCTTACGTGTTAAGAAATATATTAAATATGTTAAAATAATGAATTTCGAATTAATAACTCAATGATATCTCAAATTCATATAATTCAAATTGTGAAGCTGTCTAATCCTTAAAACATTATCAATTATTCAGAATTCAAATGGTCCATAAATTCAATGATTATATTCCAAATTTATTAAATTCAAATTGTGAATCTGCTTATGCTTAAAATGTTATCAATTACGCCTTGAAAAAAAAGAAGAAATCAATTAGAAATATAGTTTTGACGTGTACTATATGCTTAATGTAATATTGGTCTAGTCATAAAGTGAACAATGAATATATGGAAAAATGCCAAAGTTTGAAGATTATGAGTTAATCTCTTGTACTTTAATTTTTAAGATAAAAGGAACATCAATTTTGGCTTAAAAGACGAGTAATCATTTCTTATATCCAAAAGAAAGACCAAAAGGAAACAACAAGTACAACCTAGGCTTTAATCTTTTATTATATGGTCATAGAAGTTATAATTTAAAAAGTAAGATCATTGTAATTAAATAATTAAAATCTTTGGAAGGCAATAAATAAAATGAGGCCACATAAGTTCTACAAAGTTACGTGCCTAATATCAACATTTTTAGTTTGACTTTGAAAATAGTACATATCTACCTCTCATTTTAAGTGACTTTCTTGATTAGTTTTTCAATTTGTTAAAAAGAGCAGAAGAGATATTTCTATATTTGAAAAGAAAGTAATATTAAGAGTTATCTAGCACTTGTTATTAATAGGAAGTGACATTTATCTCTTAAAATTAGTTGAAATGTGCAAAAATATTCTGTGAAATTATAAGTCGAAATGCGTGTCCAGACACCACAGTTATAATATTAAAACTTCATTTCGATATAAGTTGACATGATTTATTGGAACTTCATTATAAGTTGACAGGATTTATTGGAACTTCATTTTCATATAAAATCTTACTTTTTATTAAGAAAAGAAGAAAAACAGATATGCAGATCTTTAGTATCTTTCATTTTATTTTGATAGTAAGGATAATTTTGGTACCTCGTATATAATAAGATTGTGCTTCACCAACCCATGAATGGGATTGCTCCTCCCTTAACTAGAGGTCTTCGGTTTGAGCCATATAGGAAAAAAATTGGTAGGAACCCCCCCACCCCCCACAAATAGAGTCCCACGCGTTGTGAATCTGAATTAATCGAGTTCCAATGCGAGTATCAGTTATTTGATGGAAAACAAAAACAAACAAAAAAATTGTACTTCAAAACTCCTTTTTTATTTATTGACATTCGTGTTTGATCAAACATCACATAAAATTATATGATTTAGTACATAGATACTATAAAACAATCCATTTTTAGTACATAAAACTATAAAACAGTGTACGTGTTCTTATCAAGTTCGCACCTAATTGAGAGGATTATTATAAGTGGATTAATTAGTTGTCACTCATGTAGGGTGCATAAGAACCTTACTAGTAATACTTCAAATCATTAAATAATGAATGTGGTGTAGTGAAAAATACTCTTTCATTCTTAATTAGAGATTTAAAATTCGACTTGATCTCGATGAATACAAAATCACTCTTGTTGGAAAACATTTTACATTTAATATAAGATTTTTCAACACGAATTCAGTGAGGTCAATTACAAATACTCTCATGCATTAGGAATGTCCAAGAGGTTTCAAAAGCTATATTGATTACCTTTAATTAACCTCTAGGGTTAAGTCAATAGAGGTATTTAGTCCTCTCAAGAGCATGAAAAGACATGGTATTAAAAAGTTGATAAGTAATTAATTAGCACATTCTATCCACTAATGTTATCTTATTTTAGATTTCCCTTTTTTGGGTAATAACTACTATATATAAAAGCTGTTTTTTTTTTCAGAACTTGGCAATTTTAATACTAATACATTTGATCTTTTGTGTACTTTGGGTGCCCTTTTGTCCACCCTAATCTCAACTTCCCTACCTACTTAATGCCCCTTCAAATTCTATAAAGACATAGGGGACAACTTAATTAAGCTTTAATTATTAGTATAATTTTGTCTCTTATTCTTGTTTGGGACAACTAGATCTTTTAATTAGATTGACATATATATATATATTTCTTAATTAATTTGAAGGGGTTCACATTTATAGTAGATTTATTTCTTCATACATTTCTAAATAACCATCTTCAAGGAGGTCACTATACAAGTATATATGTAATATAGTATGTTTTGACTTCAAATATACTCCATTTTTCTCAAAGAAAAAGATCAAAATACAATGTATGAAAGTCATCATATCGAATTTTCAATATGAAATACGTTGTTGTTTTATTTTAAAAATACATAAAAATAACTAAATTTGATAGCTAAATATGAATATTCTATCAAATACTTCTAAACATATGTAACATCATACGATGTACGAAAGTCAATATCAGTAATTTTCAGTAAAAAAAAATTTAACATTGAATTCTTATACAAAAATATATTGTGTATCACAAAACTTGATAGCTAAATTACCCTTTAAAAACCTTAATAAAGGTATATTATTAGTTTACTTCCTAAATAATATAGTAATATTTTTTTGGGATGGGGAGAGTATATGTTTTTTTTTTCCTTTTAAGGTTACATAATAGTTTGATGTCCATGCTTATACCATGAATATTCCCTTTTATGTCTTGGCAGGCAAGAAGAAATTGATGTTATAAAATGCTTTTGAATGTAGTAGGCATGGAAAAACAATACTCTAATACCACATGGAAATAACCATACATATATCGACAAGTGGTGCATTCTAAATTTTTCATCGATTTAGTAGCATTACATCATAATATAAGAAAATATATCTCACCTCTCCCCATTCTACCTAAAGTCCAAAGCATTAATAGTATATTGAGTTAAGAGCATTTTAATTTGATCTTTATGTTGTTAGTAGATTTTAATTTTTGTGATATTGGATTAATCATGTTTAAATTGCTATTTCATATTTTAAAGTAACAATAATTTTAAAAATAATCTAGATATAACAAATTTCCTATTTAGAGGGACCGAAAACACATGTTTTTATTTTTTGAAGATTAGATATACTAATAATCATATATCACAATAACTAAAATTTGAATTTATCAATAATTGAGGTATCAAAGAAATTATCTTTCCTAGTATTTTTTCGAGTTTTCTTTTAACCATAAATCAATAAAGGTAGTTGGTTTACGAATTAGCTATTCGAGTTTTTTAATGCAAAAAATGTATATGCACTAAATAATAATATATAAAAATAATCATGTGAAGTTGATCCTTATTTTGAGATTTTTTGGTTTTCGTTCAAAGATAATCTATTTATTTTGATTCTTATTTTATTTAGTATCTCTTTATTTATATTTTTTCGTGTTGCTGAGACATGCGCCTAAGGAGAAAGTCTTTGCAATCGAAGTGAGCCGAGGAGCCGAGTGACGTGCCAGCGCTACTAATTGAGTGCCCTGAAATGACTTTCAATGAAAGATTGCCTTTGCTAACTATTCTAGTTGATATTTGTGGAGTATGTAGCTAGGTGGGGAAGTAAAATCAATCCTTGTTCATACATAGGCTTCTTGGGTACAAAATGGGCCACTTCAAATAGGTTCATTGTGCGACGACGAATAATAATATATAATACATAGAATATTTACTATTTAAAGATGGATGGAGCCAGAATAAAATTAAAGAAGAATTACTTATATTGGGTCACTTAAACTAAAAGCAATATTTGTATCTTTAGATTCTTATATAGTTATATACTCTTATCCACGTCTGGTTAGTGTAATATTTATTCTTATTCCACATTTTATATCGTATAGTATTACTTAGATTCTTATATAGTTATATACTAAAATTACTAATATAACATTTAATTTTTAATATAAAACTTCGCATAACTAATTGAGCATTGCATAAATTATACAAAGATTATATTAGTTATATAAGTTTTGTACGAAAAAAAAAACATTGTTTTTAAGTAATACATAATTTTACAGAAAAATTTCTTGCCCTCCAACAAAACGACACCTAATGAAATAGTTGTTGATTAATATTTAATCCATTATTAATCTATTATTAATTTGAATTTTTAAATATTATATAAATAATTTTTTTTTGGGAATACGAGTTATTACAACTTAATTTTAAGATTAAATAGATCCTCCTAATTATATTTACTAATTGGGCCGGCAATTAGTTTCCTTAAAACAAACAGTGGGCTATACTAGGAAATAATATTTATTTATTTATTGGTAAAAAATAATCTATAAATTATGCTAGAATGAGAGATCGAAGTACAAGTAAATATTCATATTATTTTATCTAATAATGATGGCAATGGTTTTTTTATTTCATGCCAAAAGTTTTAATTTAACTTGTCGGAAAAAAAGAATAATATTCGTCGTATTCTAAAAGAAGGGGTTAGTAGCTCTTTTCATTCCTTAGTTATCGATAAATTTTGATTTTAAGTTATTCTGATATATAACTGAATATACTTGATCTTTAATTAATTAAAATGTTCACTTTTAATTTCTTCGCTCGTATATGTTCATAAGTTTTATCATAATTATCAATTATTCCACCACTTAGATACTCATTTTCTATGTTAAGCATGAATTGTTACTCCATATTGGACGCTAATATAATTTTAAAAACATTCAAATTATAACATAATTTTCTACAAAAAGGGCTAAATATATATATATATAATAATTAAAAATTATATATACTTTTGTTGAATATCATAAAGACTAAAATAAAAATTTACTAATAACAGAGAAATAAAAAATGATAGATTCAAAATTTTAGAAACAACTATATTTTATTTGACTTTATAAAAGAAGAAGATGTATATTAGAGAATATATATTTTTAAACATGAGTAAATAGAATGAACCACTCTAGGGTCAATATCCTATTTTTGTTTGTTTGTTTTCTCATTTCCCTATCAAAATATATTATTATTTAAAAAAAAAAAAAACAAGGGAATTAAGTTGGCCCTCGTTCCTTTTCAAACAGTTGTCGTATTTTTCATTTACATACCTCTTAAGAAAAATGAGTGTCACTTAACTATTTAACTCATATATATTTATATCTTAAATATAATATTTTCCCATTGAATATTTACTTTATAATTAAGATGTCTATAGTCTTCAAAAATAATTACTACTATCTATTATAAAGATAAAATTAAAAAAAAAAAATTTATCATAAACTTTTAAATTGATAAATATTTTTATTGGGGACTGTTGCAGAAGGTGAATATAACAAAATAGTGATTGAAAAAAATATATTAACATATAATTAAGTGTGTGACATGTATTTTTATATTAAATAAAATTCATTTTTTTTGTTAGGATGAATTAATATGTACCCTCACGGCCACACCTTTGTTTTGTCATTTATTTATAATAATAAAATAATAATAATAATAAATTAATTAATATGATTAAATACACGCATCATTGAATATGAATAAGTATTTTTCGATTAGTCGATCGACAAAAGGTATTTTTAATTGTATGGTATAGTTATAGTGTGGGTCTTTTCCAAATAATAAGTAAGAAACTCATTAACTAACAAATCATCATGTTCCCTCCATATATATAATTGACCTTATATTTATCCCATTATCACATGGTGAATGCTCCCATGCCCCAACCTTATCATTTTTATTTTTATAATTTTTTATTTGTTGGTCGATATTTATATTTGAGTTTAATTTATTTAAATTCACATTGATCGCATGTATTATTTGAGGATAATGCTTTTCAATAAAGATTTTTTTTCATACTCAACGTTCAAAATTAAGAAAAAAAACCTCATTCTCTTGTTTACCACATTTTTTGGTGGTTCCCCCAATATCAATCATACAACACTACCATTAAGTACCAAGTAGTAGTCCCAACGTGAACGAAAAAGATTATCAAAAATAGAGTCAGAATTTTAAAATTGTAAAAAGATATATTATTGAAATTGATTTTGAAATTTTAAAACAAAAATGTATATTATTGAATTTTAGATAAATGATTTATTTATATTATATATATATATAGAATATGACCAAACCTATTAAATTTTGAAAAAATTGAATAAGTTTCTCTTTAGCTCCATCCTCCTTAAAAAGATACATTATTGATTTTGACCGAGAAGTTACACTTTTAGATTAAAAGTAACAAACCTTTGAAACATAAATTCAGAGTAAAGTTGTTTGGTCCAACTACACTTTTAGCAAAGATATAAAAAAAAAGAATTATGTCATCTAAGAAAAATATATAGTGACACGTAACTTTCCCATTCATGTTATAATGTCACGGTATTTTCTAGTATGGTTTTACGAAAGAACAAAAATGGGAGTTTTTCCTTCAAAAGAAACATCATGCCCAACTAAGTGTCTAAGTCTATCATGCAAGTGCCATATTCAATCTGGATCAGCTTAATTTTTCGTGAGCCTTGTTATAAATAAGATGTTGGTATCACCCAATAATCCCTCTCTCAACACATGCCTCATGCAATATGGTCCTTTTGAAATTCGAACCCGTAAACTTGATTCTGATACCACTTGTTAAAATCAAACACTAATCATTATGCCAAAAATTATAACTTATATCAAATACACTACTTTATTTCTTATCTACTTACCATGCAAGTGTCATGTTCGAACATGACAAAGAACCGATCATCCCAATTCCTTATGGACTTTGCCATAGGCACATGTTTAAGTTTAAAGTTTACATAGTTCAAACTTCAAAGTTTAAGTTTAGATAGGTTAATAATATATTTATTTTATTATTAACTTAATTTATTTTGTCTCGTTTAATTTAGTCCATTAAATATTTTTAAAAAGAGATTTTTTATTTTTTAAATTGGGGGTAGGGGGAGGGGAAATGGGGAGGAGATTACAATGTGGGGAATCGAACCCTCACTAACAAGGTGGAGTTCAGATTGTTTGCATCCCTACTCTATTCAAATAGGGTGAAACGTCGCGGTGACTCGAAAAATAATCAATTAAGTCGATTTTTAAAAGAATTTCAAAAATAAAAGAGTTTTAAAGGAGTCGCCACCTAATTTTAGGAAAAACTAGGAAACCGATTAAAAAATATCTACGAAACCATTAGATTCTAGGTAAGGGGTTCAAGTTATTTCGAAGGGAAGGTGTTAGGCATCCTTCGAAATCCACAAATGTGGGTCCCGACTGAATTCATTTTTTTTTTAAATTGAGGAGGAGATAAAAACAAATATACAAGTAAAACAAACATGCAATATACACAAGTAATAAAATAAAACAATAATATAATAAACGG
>JAJONR010009444.1:0-24914 GCA_029582245.1 Solanum etuberosum
ATATTGATTTGTATATTTCAAAATTTGATTTTTTTTTGTTTCACATGAGTAATTAGAAAGGAAGAACTAAATTAAATTATTAGTTTTAAATCGAAAAATATTTGTTATTGTATTATGGATGAAAAAATCAAATCAAATTTTGATTGTTAAAACCCAATAAATAAAGATCTGAGTTTTAAGGGAGAATTTATAGCTTGAAGAGTTCATTTTGGTAAGAAATTATAAGGAAATACAATTAGCATGAATACATCGTGGAATATTTTCTTTTTTAAAACTGATTTTGTCGCATCAATTAAGGATTAATTGACAATTATATTTTGTTACCGTATTTACCGCTAATGTAGTCATTATTTTAAAAAATAAAATTTTGTATAAATTTAAAATAAAAAAAGCTAAATATACAAATCTAAGGCTTCATAACAAACTAAATTATAGTCATGGAACGTATTTAGATAAACTATAGCTATGAAACATTATTTGCTTAATTATGTTTGCAATATATGAAATTTTCCATAGTTCAGTAGTTTTTAGAACTTATGACTGTAAATTATATTTTTTTTAAAAGATAAAATATTTCTTCTAAAATTATGACCAAACACATAATAAATTATTTTAATCTAGTATCATTGGATTAATATTTTTCCTTTGAATTGATGGAAATAGTAATTTGATTAGTTTACATAAGATATCACCAAGACTGTGTGGCAGCATCGAAACTTCAGAGGTGTTGATTGATCATCTAGTCATTTAATTTTGGGTTATTTGTCATCATGAAGTCATTGTTTCTTTTTCTTTTTTCTTCAAAAATCGTTTTACTTTTATCTAATTAAGCTTCTATAGTCGTTTAGGCAAATATTATTCTTTTGTAATATTTAATAACGTGATAGGTTTAATTTTAAAAATTAATTAGTAATACACTAATTAAGAATTTAAACAAATAAATATGACTTACTACGGCACAAAAGAATTTCAACTAGCTTGAATTACAAATAAGGGTGTACATTTGATATTTAGGTTTGGCTCTCTATTATTCGGTTTGAATTTTTTGGTTTTTGATTTTGAAGAAGTGTAACCTAATTCGAATCAAAATAAATTTGATTTGGTTTGATTTTTCCCTTTGCGGTTTGATTTTTTCAGTTCGGTTATTTAGTTGTATCAATAATTAGAAACATAATTAAAGTTTTATATATATAAGGAGAAGTAATGATATTGAATCTCTTAAATATACTTTTGAATATAAATCACTAGTAAAACGTAAAACACAATACTTAAAAGTATATCAATTATAGATGTCCAAACACTAAATATAAACAAACTCATAATGAAAAATAATAACTAAAAAGGAACAAAAGTAGTTAACTCCAGCTTAATTCTAAACATTATATATATATATCTGTTTTTTTTGTAAATTATTAATCTAAAACCAATCCAAATTAGAATTCTGTTCAATTTGGTTTGGTTTGGTTTGGTTTTCCGATTTAATCCAAATAGTGCAAATAAAGGTAGAAGAGGGAAAAGATGGGTCTTCCCGTGACGCAGCAACATTAGGTCTCTTGTGTACCATTGGAATGTTGGTTAGGAGGAGGGTGATTGTGTTGGCCTCTGTAAGATACTATCAGCTTGGTTGAATCTTTTGAGCTTTGCTCAACATGTCTCTTTGCTGGACATTTTTTTTTAACTTCACTACATGAATAGTAGGTCTTTCCAGTTGTACTCGTAGTATTCTTTCTCCATCTCCACTGATCCACCTTCCCCAATTCCTCAGCCAATATTTCATATCTTTCAGTTCTCTTCCCGCGGTAAATAAACGCGTTGCCTGACTCAGTACTTGAACTTTGCATCGAGTGCCTGGCCTTCTTGTTCTTCTTCTCCTCCTCCTCGTGTTCTACAATCACATGTGGGGTGTTTGGAATAGTTTCAGTTTGATTTTCAATTCTTGAATTGGTATTCAGGTTATTGGCAAGACTGATAACTTCATCTAACCCAAAGTAACGCTTGTTTTCCATGGCGAATGCGTCTGTAAAATCACCAACACAATTACTTTCTTCTTGGAAAAGAGTTGTGTCTTGTGTGTTGTTAACAGAGTTGCCATCCTCATGAACATTGTGATCGACAAGAGCAGAGTTGCCATGAGTAGGATCCTCATGAACACTGTGATCGACAAGAGCAGAGTTGCCATGAGTAGGATCCTCATGAACACTGTGATCGACATGAGCAGAGTTGTTCATCTTGCTGCAACTTCTCACAATTGCCCATAAATCCCAGTCATTTTCGTTTTCAGCCATCGACAACTTTTTTCAAGGGTCCTAATGTCTTTCAAAAACAATACTAATGAACAATTGAATAATTCTCTCAAGTTATCCTATTTATAGAGTGGTGCTAAAGCCAAAACCAACTCCAAATAGGATTATAATTCCAATCTTTTTCTTAATAGTATTGGAAATAAAAAAAGGAGAATAATTCCAATCCTTTTCTACTTAGAACAAAGACTTAGTTTAGTTTTTTTTTTTTTTCTTTTGATAATTTACCTTTCGAGATAGTATATGCCCTCGAAATTTACACTTTCATGAAAATTAACACTTCAAAATGATGACATGTTTAACTTGGTTGTAAATAAGCAGGAGTTGATGAACATACTGTCGACTTGAGGGGGTACTGGGACAAGGAGCTTGCTTGGATGCTTTAATTGCTATAATGCTGGATTCATCTGCAAATCAGGCGGTAGATATCTTACTAAATGAAAGACAAATATTTTGATTTTTATTTTCTTTACATTTGATGTCCAGCATCTCAAATTTAATTAGTTCGAATCCGTATGGAAAATTTACTCTAGAATTTTGGGGTTTAACTAATTTTTGGTCATCAAAGTCAATTCTATTTCGAATCTTTTAATTAAAATGAATAGGTGTTTATAAGTTTCAACATCTAAAATCGTTAAAGAGAATTGGTCCAATTTCATTATTGATTCTTTATCTCAATACTTAGGGGTCGTTTGGTTTGGAGTAAAAGTAATCTCATGATTATCTAATACCTCTAACCAAACACTAATCCTACATTTTATCTTGGATTATTATAACTTATACTTCAGACCAAACAACTCTAATATAGTGTTTATCCTATCTATAATATCACTCATTGTACACAGAACATGCTGAACTGAAAAATTGCAAATGCGATTTCTACTTTCTGTTGTTTCATATAACTCATAGTCATAGGTCTGCAACTAACTCTGTTAGTAAACAAATGATATAGGAGTAGTATTTTCTTGAAGTTATTATTATCTGAATGATAACTGCTTAACTGATAATTTGGTTCAGTTCTTGCTGATTCTAGGGACAATGGGAATACCATGATTGTGTTGGCCTTTGTAAGTTACGATCACCTTGTTTGGATCTGTTGAGCTTTTCTGAATATGTCTCCTTGCCGGATAATCTTCAACTTCATTACACGTATACTAGTTCTTTCCACTTTGATTCGACCCATGCTTTTTCCATCTCCATTGATCCGCCCGCCTTCCACAATTCCTCAGCCAATAATTCATGTGTTTCAGTTTTCTTCCATCTGTTAGCAAATGCGTTGCCTGACTCAGTACTTGAACTTAACATCGAGTATCTCGCCTTCTTCTTCTCCTCATGTTCTACAACCACCAGTGGTATGTTTGGAATAGTTGCAGTTTGGTTTTCAATTCTTGAATTGGTATTCAGGTTCTTGGAAAGACTGCCCAAAGTACCGCTTGTTTTCCATGGCGAATGCGTCTCTAAAATCACCAACACTATTACTTTCTTCTTGGAAAAGTCTTGTGTCCTTGTTAACAGAGCTGCCATCCTCATGAACACTGTGATCGACAAGAGCAGAGTTGCCATCCTCATGAACACCGTGATCTACAAGAGCAGAGATGTTCATCTTGCTGCAACTTCTAACAATTGCCCATAAGTTAAATCCCAGTCATTTTCGTTTTCTGCCATTGATAACCTTTTTTTTTTTCAAGGGGGAGGTTTCATTCAGTAATGCAGGAAATTTTAAACCCAAACAGTTCGTTTATGGGCAGTTCATTTTCTAACTATTTATGTAACCAAATTCCAAGAATTATAGAAACAGAAACCTTTTTTTTTTTTGGTAACTATGGAAATTTTATTACCAAAGTGAGAACTCACGCTCAAGTAACAAAAAACAAACAGTCACTGGACATAGTCCCAGTTCTGAGTGAGCACCCTTGCTCCTTTACTACCTATCTAGCTCTAGCAAGGATAGAAATTAAGCTTGGACAAAACTCTAGCTAATTTAGGCTTCTTGTAAACACAGTAGTATATATCTTGGATTATCAATTGTAGACAACGTTCGTTTCTTTCCTTGAAATATGACTTGGTTCCGCTCCTGCCACCCTTGATATATACATCCAGCTAAGGCCATTCGATAAATGATAGAGTGAGCTCCATTTGTTCCACAATGACGTTCCATCCATACACGCTCCGTTGGCCAGTCCCAACTAGGTCTTATGATTCCCTGCCATTTTAGTAGTTGGCCCCATATATCAGCTGCTACTGGACAGAGAAAGAATAGATGCCCATGAGTTTCATCAGCCCCTTCACACAGCTTACATCGTGATTCCACATCGAGCCCCCATTTGATCAACCTATCTTTCGTGTATACCTTGCCATTAGCTACCAAGTACGCCATAAACACCCATTTCGGAGGGGCTGGATTACTACACACAAGCTTCCTCCAACTCACTCTAGGCAAAGTACCCATAAACTTCAAGTAAAATAAAATGAAATTATATGTATATTTGGTTAAGTGGTTAAAGGCACCAAGAGCCAATTCTCATGCACCCAATTAATACTCTGTAATATTGCTCTTAGATTTTAATTTCAGTTAATTCCTAGCCCTGAACAAATTTAAAATCCCTGAAATGTATTAACATATTTTATTTTAAATATGAAAAGTTTAAATAGAGTTGTAAAAAAAGAAAAAATATTACTCCCTCTGTTCCAATTTATGTGACACATTATTTGAATCTCGAAATTCAAAATGTGTCACATAAATTGGGACAGAAGGGAGTAGTAGTATTTTAAAATGGATTAAAAACTGCAATGTTGGGTTTTCCGTCAAAAGAAAGGGAGAAAAAACGAGAAAAGGGACGATGGAATTTCAATTTCTCTTTTCAACGTCGAGCTAGAAAAAGCTGTGAAGACACAGAGAGAGATTCGAACTCTGAATCTCAGACGGAATCTCCGTCGGCGGTGTCGGAGCTAATAAGTTCGCTTGAACACTCGCACTCCGCACGGGACTTAGTGATGCACGTGCTGACTTCTCCTTCCTACGTATTCGTGGCCTCTGCGTCATCCTCAAAGTTCCTCCGATCCGCTGCCGTGTCCGATACTACAATCAACCTCTGCTGTCACAGACAATCCATTCCCGATCTTCAAGGTCTTCACCATTCTCTGAACCCTAGGGTTTCGACATTAAATGGTTTTTCGTTTTCTATAGGTTCAATCACAGCAACTTATGAAAATATAACTCAAGGTTATCTGCTATTGGTTAATCGAAACTTTGATATAGAAGTTATTATATCAGTCGACATAATGATGTTAATCGAAAGTTGGGAAAATGTAATAGAGATTCATCTGCTGACAAATGTGCTGCAAGGAGTTTAAGCAAAAAGAAGTTTTGCTTGTTTAAAGAAGTTTTACGGATGGCTCGGTTAGGTGTTATGTTAGCTCATTAGAAGATCATTAAAATGCATAAAATTCGAGCTGACTTTCATTTCCTTACTACAATATTTTGTATCTCTAAAGCTTTCAAAAGGTATTAAAGTGTTCGTTTAAGCTTCAATCTATTCTTAAGATTGTACGCACAACTGTATTAGCAAGTTACAAACAAATATTTAGTATCTTCTTGAGTTGAAATGCTGGTTTTGCATTGATGAGACTTTAGATGTAAGTTTAAAGTGATAACTTGGTATTTGAATGTCAGGGCAGTCTATTCAATTTTTGTTTCATTCCATTTAAAGCAAGTCAAACGATGTTGTCTTTTGACTTGTTCACATTCGATAGAATCTGAGACTTCAGCTGAATACAGATGAAGCCACAACAGCTGTGAATGCAGTTACAACTTATTAATCTTGGAGTTTTAGGGGAAGTGACACCTACTCCGTTCATACACACTTATTTTCTCATTGATGTTTATTCTGTGATACTTTTGGGGTAAAATATTTCAGTTTCTATTGAATGTTTGAAACTTACATTAGTATAGCTCTTATATTCATGATTCTGAACTGGTATTTACAGGGATATTGAAAATATGTATATTGAGTTTCGACATTACATTTTTTTTAACTTGGTAACTTTGTAATATATCACAAAAGTAAATGGGTTGTACTCAATCCTTATATACAAATGCACTCCTGACACCCCTACTCTATTTCTATATTGAGTCTAAAACATCAACTATAGAAGTAGTGTCTTTTGAGTATAATTGATTACACCAAAAACATAACAAAAAATGCAATTTAGTTTAACTTCTTGCACATTATTTTCTATGCCTTCAAAACATCTGGAATTTCTTTCTTTCCAGATTGCCCACCATATTGAAGTACGATAATTCTCCATCTAATTCTGTCTTTTGCAAGGGCACTTTCCTCCTCCCAATTATATAAGGCCTCAGTAACTCTCCTAGGCATAGTCCAGAATATGCCTTTAAGGCTCAATAAAATCCTCCAAAGCTGCAGTGTAGAAATAGATGGTTTACAGTTTCTAAGATTTCCCCACACAGGAAACACCTAGGGTATAAGGTTATCCCCCTTTTCATTACATTGTCCCGAGTGCTGCCCTTAGCTAGCAGCCAAATAAAGCATGAAACTTTGTGTGGAATTCTACACTTCCATATTTGTTTCCAAGGCCAGATCCCTGCTGGCTTGATTGATCCATCAACAAATAAGCTAAAGGCACTTTGAATGCTCCTTTATTGTTGCCTTTCCACCAAAGCATATCCTCATATGCCTGAAGTCCAGTAAAGTGTCCAACCATGTTGAGGAATTCAGCCAACCTCATCACTTCCCAGTCATTTGGTTCTCTCCTGAAGATGAAATTCCACCCTTGTGGTGTCCATAGTTCTGCAATAGTCCTTTGTTGGAAGATTGCCAAATTGTAAATATCAGGGAAAAGGGTTTCCAGGTTACCTTCTCATGCCATTCACCCTTCCAAAATTTGATCTTGTTCCCATTCCCCACTTTCAGAGTTTCGACATTACATTTGCTTAATTTAGAACAGAGGACCAGAGTGTTAGAGTCTAAGCTATGCAACAGTGTTCCAGTTCTTTTTAGACATTCCTTGAGAGATACAGATGACCGGAGTGTTACCACTCTAGACCACATATTTACCGTGGAACCTATGGAAATAACCAGTCCGTCAACTGATTCTGAAATTTCTCTAGCACTTAGAGAGTTCTGGAAGGTTGTTGTCTGATTCATTGCGAGAGTAATGTTTTGGCCCATGAGTACCATGCAATCCCGACAATGTTCCCATATTCATCATATCTTCTCACCAGAATTTGATCTGATGACTTTCTTCTTCTAATCATGCCTCAGTAAGCTGGAAACTATAGCGTCTTCAAATGATTCCGAAATTATCTGTTCCATGACATTTTTGCAGCTACTTTTGGTAGTTGGAATAGAGGCTTAGTTTGGTTCTTCTTCTTCCTTTTTTCTTTTTTGATAATTTACCTTTCGAGATAATATATGCCCTCAAAATTTACGCTTTCACGAAAATTAGCACTTCAAAATGATGACATGTTTAACTTGGTTGTAAATAAGCAGGTGTTGATGAACATACTATCGACTTGGGGGGTAGTCTGGGACAAGGAGCTTGCTTGGATGCCTTAATTGCTGTAATGCTGGATTCATCTGCAAATCAGGTGGTAGATATCTTTCTTTTGATTTATTATTGGCAGAGGTGGTCTAGAACCAGTTTTTACTTACCTGTAATACTCATTTGAAAAGAGTTTGGTATGAGATGTTTTCTATATTCAGTTAGTATTGAGGAAATCATGCAAAAAAAAGTCTTTAATAAGTGGCCGCCTCTGGATATGTTTCCGACACTTGCAAAGTGACACCTATTTAAATAATGCCAAGGGCATTAAACTTATTGGCAGTGGATTGTGAAATCACTCTCCCTTAAGTTTTGTAGATCCAAGATAGACTAGTTGGCTCCAGCTGCAGTGTCCATAAAACTCGGGTGAACAGATTAGTTGTAGAGAAAGAAGAGGATGAGAGGGTGGGCCTGTAGTGCGGAGTGCATCCTTTGTAGCCCTATGTTCAAGCCGGGAGCCCTTTAAGAGTGTTTTAAGCATGAGGAATTTAAGGCAATTGCTTCATCCGTCTTATAAGTAAAGGGTAGAGGGTGAATATCTAATGGCCCTGGACTCAATAACAGGTCGAGTTTACGTATGGCTCATTACACTACAAGTTTCTCATTTTTGTTAGTGCAACTTCATGTTTGTCGACCTTCTTCAGTCATCTCTTCATATCTACCAAATAAAATTGGTGAACAATGATATGACGAACTTGTCACTCCTTAAAAAGAAAAGATGTCCTAAATCATATAGCTGTGCATCAACGAAACATAGAACAACACAAAAAGGTTGCCTCGCTATTACTCGTTTTGCAAAGTTGTTTCAGCTTATATGTTTCTGAATATCTGTTTAACTGATCATTAGGTTCAGTTCTTGCTGCTTCTAGGAACAAAGGAAATACTAGTGATTCTTGAAAATGATAGAGATGCGAAGGGAAAAGCTTGATTAGTATATTAGAAAGAATAACACTAGAAATTCAAAAATCCAAATTGAAGATCCTATTTCAGTTTCAACAGTGACTAGTTCAAGACGCAGTAGTCTAGTTAGAAACAATCCCGACTGACTAACTACGGCACAAAAGAATTTCTCTTGTAAAAAACTGGCTTGTTAGTTGAATAACAGAGTAGAGGTAGAAGAGGGAAAAGATGGGTCTTACACTGGCGCAGCAGCATTAGGACTCCCGTGTACCATTGCAATGTGTTGGTTAGGAGGAGGGTGATTATGTTGACCTCTGTAAGTTACAATCACCTTGTTTGGATCTGTTGAGCTTTTCTGAATATGTCTCCTTGCCGGACAATCGTTAACTTCATTACATCTATAGTAGCTCTTCAGAAAAGTCGAATCACCAGTTCGCTTCATCCCATACTTTCTCCATCTCCATTGATCTGCCTCACTCAATTTCTCAGCCAATATTTCATATCTTTCAGTGCTCTTCCCGCGGTAACAAAACGCCTTGCCTGCCTCAGTACTTGGACTTTGCATCGAGTATCTCACCTTCTTGTTCTTCTTCTTCTCCTCATGTTCTACAACCACCAGTGGTGTGTTTGGAATAGTTTCAGTTAGGTTTTCTTGGTTGTGGGGTTCAATTCTTGAATTGGTATTCAGGTTCTTGGAAAGACTGATAACTTCATCTAACCCAAAGTAATGCTTGTTTTCCGTGATGAACGAGTCGGTAAAATCACCAACACGATCAGTTTCTTCTTGGAAAAGAGTTGTGTTTTGTGTGATGTTAACAGAGTTACCATGAGTAGGATCCTCATGAACACTGTGATCGACAAGAACAGAGGTATTATTAACGTTGATATCATCATGAACAGAGTTGTTCGTCCTGCTGCAACTTCTCACAACTGCCCATAAATCCCAGTCGTTTTCGTTTTCAGCCATTGAAAGCCTTGTTGAAGGGGAAGGCTTCATTCATTAATGTAGGATTGTCTCTCTGTATATATGGATTTAGTTTCCATTGAAAACTTTCTTCTAGAGGAAGGCTTCATTAATGCTGGATTCTATATATATGGATTTTGTTTCCATTGGAAAATGGAGTTTAAACAAACTGTTTGGATCCGTTCCTATACGAGGCGACAGATTTATTACTGATTCGATTCTTGAACTATTATTTAGGTAAGGAAATTTGAAGAGTTATGGAAATAAATTTAGAAACTTAATTACATTGTTTTCTAACCCTTTTTTAAAGTGATTGGAGGCACCATATTTTACTTTTTAAATATTTCCTTATTTGAACTATATTAGAAGTCCTATTACTTTTTAAATATTTCCTTATTTGAACTATATTAGAAGTCCTAAACATTTATTACTTTAAAATTAATAGTTTTTACTTTATATTAATTTTACTTAAATTATGTTAAATAGGAGAAATAAAAATATTAAAGAAAGACGTTCACTTTTATTATTTAGATCTATATAACATTTATTATTAGGGAAAAGAACACGTATATCCCAAAAAGAGAAATTATTTACAATGGTATGTACTTTGATGGTATCAAAGAGGAAGAAACAATGTTTCAATGAAAACACTACTCAGTTATATACAAAAACTGTTCAACTATTTGTTATCGTCGGAGAATATATATATTTATATATATGATGGTATCAAGGATTAGTGGTTCAGTAAATAAAACAAAGCGGCAGTTGGATAAATAGTTTGGGCGGTGAGTCTAATTAAGTAAATATATTGGATTGGGTACAATTTGTGTAGCTTTCTCTTTACTATAATGTCAATTGTTATTATTTTTAATAATTTTGTTGTTCATATACTATAATTTTATTGATTGACGCATGTCATTTATATAGTAAACTATCTACTACAAACATGTCACCGACCATACGGATACACCATTGTCGTTCATGCTTACCCAAAAATAATTTACCAGAATATACCACCAGCAATGCTCCTTTGTTTTGGTTTTGGACTCTTTGGAACATGACAACTATTTCAACCGGGTAGATAATTCCCCGAACCATAGGCTAACCTCTGCCGCTCTTTTACATAATTTTCATTCGATAATTATTTAAACAGATGCTAAGGAAATTAATCGAATACTGCAATATTTTCATCACATTTATGATTGCAGGTGGCTTCTCCGCCGGCTTCTTGATTCTAGACCAGTGCACTCCACAGAGAGGCAAAATAGTCTCTACTTCTGTTTTTTTAACACAATTTCTTTTTTGCAAGAACCATCCACTCTTTGTGACAGCCGCTGTCGAAGTTGATCAACGAGGGGATGTCAAACAACGGCTTATACAACCTTCACTTACTAATACTAATAGCAATAATATAGCTATTTCTAGGCCATTGAACGTTTGTATAAAAGTATCTTTCATGACCCAAAAAAAAACTATTGAAAAATATGAGCGGTCGAAGTGGTGATGTATATGAAAAAAAAATATTTGCTTATATTAATTAAAATTTCTCCCAAATTATCACCATTTTGCAAATATTTATATTTGATGTTCACGAAATTATCAAGAACTCGTTACGTTAAATAAATTCATTTTAAAGATTGTTTATCACTGCACTCTGAACAGATTATTTAAATTATTTTACCATATATCAAATCGAAATTGTTTTACTCTAATGGAAGTATTAGTCAAAGAAAAAGGAAAAAGTTTTTTTTTTTTTTGAAGTCTAAAAGGAAAGGGGGAAAAAACGAGAAAAGAGACGGCGAAATTTCAGTTTCTCCTTTTAACGCCGAGCTGGAAAGAGCGGTGAAGACACCGGAGCGAAGAAATGTATCTAAAAGCTCCGTTTTGGAGCAAAGATTCGAACTCTGAATCTCAGACGGAATCTCCGTCGGCGGTGGCGGAGCTAATAAGCTCTCTTGAACGACAGAGACTATACAGGGAGGTGACGCTCGCACTCCGCACAGGACTCAGTGATGCACGTGCTGAGTTCTCCTTCCTCCGTATTCGTGGCCTCCGCGTCATCCTCAAGTTCCTCCGATCCGTGGCGGAGTCCGATACTACCATCAACCTCTTCTGTCACAGCCAATCCATTCCGGATCTTCAAGGTTTTCCTCCATTCTCTGCACCCTAGGGTTTCGATGTTCAATGATTTTTCGTTTTATATATGTTTCAATTACAGCAACTTATGAAAATATAATTGAATGTTACTTATCTCCTATTGGTTAACCGAAACATTGATAGAGAAGTTGGTTATATAGATGTGAATGTGGAAATCCTGATAATGACACTAATGGGAAATTGGGAATGTGTAATTGAGGTTCATCTTCTGACAACTGTGCTGCTAGGAGTTTAGGAAAAAAGAAGTTTTGCTTGTTTAAATCCATTTATACCTCAGATGAACTCTTGTGGAATTGGTTTTGGCTTCACCGAGGGGCTCAGTTAGGTGTTATGTCAGTTATAAGATCATTAGAAGGCATGAAATCTGAGCTGCATTTCTTGTTCTTACTACAATATTTTGAATCTACTCTGAAGCTTTCAAAAGGTATTAAAGTCGTTCATTTAAGATTGTACGCACAACTGTATTAGCAGGTTACAAACAAATGTTTAGTTTCTTCTCGAGTTGGAATGCTTGTTTAGTATTGATGAGAATTCAGGTGTAAGTAGTAAACGATAACTTGGTATTTGCATCTAAGGGAAGCCTGTTCAATTACTGTTCCATTCCATTTAAAACAAGTCAAACAATGTTGTTTTTAACTTATCGGATCTGAGACTTCAGCTGGATACAGATGAAGCCAGAACAGCTGTGAAAGGCAGTAACTACTAATTAATCTTGGAATTTAAGGGGCAGTGACACCTATTCCGTTCATATAAACTTATATTCTCATTGATGCTTATTCTGTAATTTCCTGGGGTGAAACCTTCTAGTTTCTGTTGGATGGTTTAAACTTACATCAGAAAATCTTATAGTTTTGAGATAACTTTGCTTAATTTAGAAAATGGATCAGGCTATTAACTGTGAGATATGCAACAGTGGTTCCAGTTCTTTTCAGACATTCCTTGAGAGATACAGAGGACCAGAATGTTACCAGTCTAGACCACATATTTACTGTGGAACCTATGGAAATAACCAGCCCATCAACTGATTCTGAAGTTTCTCTAGCACTTAGAGTTCTGGAAGGTTGTTGTCTGATTCATTGCGAGAGTAATGTTTTGGCCCATCAGTACAAGGCAATCCCGGTAAAGTTCCCCTATACACCATATCTTCTCACCAGAATTTGATCTGATAACTTTTTTCTTCTCTAATCATGGCTCCCACTTAGCTGGAAACTATAAGCGTCTTCAAATGATTCTGAAATTATCTGTTCCATGGCATTTTTGCAGCTACCTTTGGTAGTTGATAAAGAGGCTTAGCTGTTCTCTCACTCTCTTTTTTTTGTTGATAATTTACCTTTGGAGATTATTTATGCCCTCAAATTTACTCTTTCATGAATATAAGCACTTCAAAATGATGGCATATTTAACTTGATTGGAAATAAGCAGGTGTTGATGAACATACTGTCGACTCGAGGGGTACTGGGACAAGGAGCATGCTTGGATGCTTTAATTGCTCTAATGCTGGATTCATCTGCCAATCAGGCGGTAGATATCTTTTCTTTTGACTTATTATTGACAGAAGTGGTCTAGAACCAGTTCTTTTTCCCTGTAATACTCATTTGAAAAGAGTTTGGTATGAGATGCTTTCTATATTCAGTTAGTATTGTGGAGATCATCCAAAAAATAGTGTTTACTTAAGTGGCCACATCTGGATAGTTTCCTCATTTAACTGAAGAATACAAGATAAAAAATACTTGTGGTTTTAAAGAAGTAGGTTCAATTCAAGATTTATGCAGTTCCATATCTATTTAATCCTTAGATGATCTGCACTTTGTTTATTTAGTAATTAAGCCCATTATTTAATCCGCTGGCTGGTGATGTACTAGGATTTTGAGGCTTGCAATGGCATTGAGGAAGTTGCCATACTGATTAGAGACAAACAAGTAGATGAAAAATTGAGGTATTTCATCTCTTTAAGCTCGTTTCTTTTTTAATTACGACATAAAATCTCTTGCAATGTTCATGCGGTTCTAATCATATTGACTTTCTTTTCATCAAGATCATAATGCATGCTAGTTCTAGTGTTTCCACCCTTTCCTTTTTTTCCTCGTGGAAGTTGGAGCTGGTACTTCCTCCTCTGTCTCTCGGGTGGTTTAGAAAATATTTTGGTGGTGTATGGCTGATACCTAGGGAAGTGTGATAGTGCCATTTCAATCTAGGAAAAGAAAAAGGTAAAAAAAAAAAAAAGAAGCAAAACTGTGACATGAAAGCTTGAATTCGCTTAGCAACTCTGCTTGAATTGTTCTGAGAATTATTAATTTCCCCAGGCTCAAGTGTGGAGAGTTTCTACTGCTTCTCATTGGACATGTAAATGGGAGGGAGAGGCCTCCCATGGCAACAATTCATGAAGACATAAGCCGATTTCTAGGTGAGAAATCTGCATCGTTGATATGGGCAGCTAGTCAATTTGGTTCAACCCTTGATCCAGAGCAGAGATTGACAGCTTTGCAAATTCAAGCCCGTAGAGTACTGGAGTCAATAGACCTTTATTGACCGTAAAGTTTCAGCAATTTTTGTCCTTGTGTGATGTCCAGAAGCCTTAGAGAGGTGGCAATTTCACTTGGAGGCATATCCTTGCAACAAGGATCGACTACTAGGCTATCCAGAAGCTACAATAGGAAGATAAGTTAATTCTGGTGACATTACAATATCACAATGTGAATTATTGTAAATTGTTTGTTCTATACAGAAGTACAATGCTCTCTAGTTTTCTCCTCTTATTTGTGATGTCAATATATTTAATATTTCATAAATCTCATCTGTTCTTTGATGGGATGTATCACATGCTACAAATACGTGTATTTCACCTTTATCTTCAAGCCAACTACATCCAGGATTTTTGTGCATTTTCCTCTCATTGATGAGTTGTCTTATTTTGGCAAGATCACCCCATCTGCCTACAGAAGCATACAAATTTGCTACCATGACATGGTTCCCCGTGTTCCCTGGTTCTAGCTTGATAAGCTTGTTTGCCGCAATTTCACCAACCTCAAGATTCCCATGGATAACGCAGCCTCCAAGCAAGGCACCCCAGATCACTGTATCAGGATCCAAAGGCATCTCGTTAACGACCTTCAATGCTTCATTTATCTTACCTGTCCGACTTAAAAGGTCAACCATGCATGTATAGTGTTTTAATGTTGGTTTCACATAATAAGATCTCATCAGATTGAAGAATTCAAGCCCAGTCTCTACTAGTCCTGCATGGACACATGAAGAAAGAGCTGACAAGAAGGTTATGTCGTCTGGTATGAATCCATTGTCTAGTATTCTGCGGAAGAATGCAATTCCTTCCTCCCCATATCCGTGCATAGCATATGCAGTAAGCATTGCATTCTCCGTGACCAAGTTGTACTTTTTAATGTTATCATAAGCCAGTCTAGCATGCTTGACACATCCACATTTTGCATACATGTCCACAACAGCTGATCCTACGTAGGTGTTTGAGTCATATCCAAACCTAATTGCATAAGCATGAATCTGTTTTCCTCGGTAAAGAGTCGCTAACCTTGAGCAGGCGGGTAATACTGTTCCAATCGTGTAAATATCAGGTCTCAAACCTGAGGATTGCATTTCCAAAAACAACTGCAGAGCTGACTCGTTATGGGCGTTCTCAACATGACCAGCAATAATACTGTTCCAAGTGTAGATATTTGGATCAAATCCGTCTGCCTTCATCTTCTCAAGAGTGGATTCAACACTAATCATGTCGTCAGAGCGAGCATAGCCAGATATCAAAGCGTTCCATGTTGATATATCCCTCTCATTTACCTCATCAAAAGCTTTCTGAGCAGCACCAACATCCAGACACTTGCTATACAATTCTACTAGTGCCCCACCAACAAAAGGATCTGTTTGAAGACCCCTACCAATTGCATAGGAATGTATCTCCTTCCCACGCCGTAACAACCCCATATCAGCACAAGCAGCAAGGGCACTGCCAAGAGTGAACGAATCTGCTTCAATTTCTTCCTTCCACATTACCTGGTGAAACATATTCAAAGCTTCATTTAACTTAAAGTTGTTTACGTAACCTGAAATCATTGAATTCCATGAAATTATATCCTCACACTTCCCTTCATGTTCCATTTGATAAAACAGCTCTTGAGCTTTTGAAATTTCTCCATTCTCAAAGTATCCCACTAACATAGTGTTGTAAGAGACATCATTTTTCATCGAATACATTGAAAATACTAGGAGGGCACTCTCCATATCCCCGCACCTCCTATAAACATCAATCAAGCCATTAACAACGAAAGAGTTGGACATCAACTCATGTCTGGTGAGATATCCATGAATTTCTTTTCCCAAATATAGCATTTGTAATCTACCACAAGCAGGAAGTACACTCGCCAATGTTTGGGCATTTGGCTGGAATCCAGCAGCTTGCATTTTGTACAGATGTTCAATGGCCTCTTCGTCGTATCCGTTCTGTGAAAATCCACCAACCAAAGCACTCCAAGAAATAAAATTTGGAGTAAAATGGTCCTCAGCAGACATCTTATTAAAAACTTCAAGAGCTTCAGTTAACATTCCATTGGCAGCAAAAGCAGTTATAACTGAATTCCAAGAAACACAATCCCTCTTCGACATTTTGTTCAAAACCTCTTTTGCATTATCCAAACTCCCACATTTCCCATACATATCAATCAAAGCATTGCCCACGTAAATGTTGGATGCAAATCCATACTTAATCACTGTACCATGTAATTGCTTGCCCAATTCAACGCCACCATAACCACAACAAATCTTCAACACCACCGGGAAAAAGAAAAACTCCAACTCAAACTCCTCAAATCGCACCTGCCCAAAACACTCAAAAGCTTCCTCAAAAAGCCCGGTACTCAAATAAACATTAATAATAGCGTTCCACGAATACAAATTTCTTTCACGCATTTTATCAAACAGTTGGACTGCATCATCAAAACAACCACATTTGCCGTACATCTGAAGCAACTTAGTCTCAACAAACTCGTGTCCATGAAACCCATTTTTGAGTGCTTGTGCGTGGACTTGTTTGCCCAGGTTGGGGCATTTGCAGGAATCAAGAACTGAAGCATAGGTGCTTGAACTTACAAAGTCGTCCAATGGAGAGAAATTAGCCTGCTCCGTCGAGATGGGCTGTGGAAAATCCCGTCGCCGGGGTAGATTTGATTTCTTAAAGGAAAGCTTAGAAGCTCTGAAATTAAAGGAATCATTGGGTGGGAGTGGCTGAGCAATGGGTTCATACAGGGAGACCATTTCGAGCATAATGTCAAGCGGGAATATTCCAACTTCACATTTACACAATTCGATAAAAGAAAATAAATAATCCTAATGTTTTTCATTTTACTTTGGTCCTATACTAAATATATAGTTTCTTATTTTATAATATTATTAATCACAAAATACTCTCTTTGTTTAATTATTATACACGAAGTTTAAAAAAATTATTCGATCTTGCTATTTTAAACTAAAGACATATGAAATATAACAAAATATCCTTTAATTTTGTGATATTAGACGAATCACGTGAAAAACTAAATTTAAATAGTAAAAAAAAAAGTAAGATAAATACGAGGAAGTAATGAACTTTTGATTCCACATGTCTAAAGTAGTATGATGTGGGTACACATGTTAAAAATACGTATAAATTTAGGGCATACCAATAATGGCACCAAAATTGGGTATTTGTGCACTTTCCTATGCAACAAGCAATTATGGTTAAATGTAGTACTCCATCGGTCTAATAATATTTGTTTATTATTGACTTTATATACTTCTTAACAAATTATAAATAATAGGATAATTTTACTATGTTATCCTTTGATATAATAAAAACAATGTCTTGAAAAATATAATAGATAAATGACTATAATTAATGATAAGAGTAATTTATGAATTAAGTGTAAAATTATCCATTCGTTTCATAAAATGGACAAATATTGTTGTACACATCTCAAAATAATATAATGGACAGCTATTATTGAATGGAGGGAGTAATAATATTAATAAAAATAATTAATCTACTCACTAAAACTTCACAAGTAATTTTTTTTTAAAAAAAACAGCCTTATTCCTATTTGAATATACAGAAATTATTTTTGATATTACCATCAGCTTAAGTAACGCAAATAAATGATAGTTAGGTGAGAAAATCTTTCCTTTTTTTTTGGCTTGTTGAATAAAATGGACATGTGAGTATGTGACTGAAAAAATGACGAAGTTTGTGAAGTATTTGGAAATGACATTTTTTAATTCAAAGATGAAATCTTGATAAAACTATCCTCAGCTAAAACACGAAAGATAAAAAATATATTATGATTTAAAACTTTTTCGTATAAAATATTATGATCATATTATAAGGTATGCAACTTGAGTTATGCATCACTAAAACAAAAGGCTTATATAGCCTTGATTTTATTCGCACCATGCTATAGAGGTGCATAAGCACCTAACTCGAAAAAGGCTATATAGGGAAGAGCTATCTATTTGACTACATAGTGTGAAACATCTCCATAGAATTCTCAATAGGACTTTATCAAATGTTTTTTGTAGGTCATTAAATACCATATAAGTAAGTCTATTTTTCTTTTCTTATACTGCTCTATCAGTTTTATGGCTTCTCTATCCATATGTCCTGACATGAATTCAAATGGGTTCTCAATAATAAACACACCTCTCCTCCGTCATTCTCGATCTTCAATACTCTCATAATATGGCTTAGCAGCTTGATACCTTATATAATCTAACCAAAATTATTAGATAAAAGAGAGTCTTGTTCAACAATAAAAATTATCTCTGCATAATTTATAAATTACAAATTTAAATTGTAAAATAAAATACTAATATTTATAGTTAATTACATCTTTTGAGGTAACTCTTTTCTGAACTCTAGGTAAACGCGAGATGTTTCATCCAATTGAGCTACTCATTTTTAACCTTATTAAGGTGCTAGATATATAATTACTCTTCTTTATCTTCCTTTTCATGTGATTCGACAGTACTTCAGCTAACCGACAAAGTTGCCGGTCGTAAATTTTTGTTCACACGTTGTTTCTTCTGTAACCTACTCCAATATGCAAAAACTTTTTATTAAAAGAAAAAAGAAGTTAATGAACAAAATTTCATAACTAAACAATAAAAACTTTGTGCTAATCTCATTTATCAATGAATTAACGATAGATCATAAGAAAATTTAATTATAAATTATTTAGTTGGAAATTACGGATAAATTCTGTAGCTAATTTTGTATTTTTTAATAGTTTAATGTGATTTTGACTTGATTTCTTGTAGATTAATTTCTGAGCAAGACGCCAAAACCATTGATTTCTTGCACGTAAGTATACAACTGACTGACAAAGATATCTAACGTTAGATTTGAAGAAAACGACACTCTTGTCCTAACACAACAAAAATGGTTAATATTTACGAGTGTCATATAATGTATAAGTCTATGCTCTCTTTTTCTATACTTAATTAGTACAGGAAAAAGTAGTCACATGCAAAGAATTACAATCACAAGCATATTAATTAAGCACTATTAATAATTACTCCCTTCGTTTAATTTAATTTTAAGTGACACCAAGTTTAAAAAGGTGAAAAATATTTTTGAATCTTGTAAATTTAAATAAGTTGTGATAAATTTCAAACTAGAGACTTATCAAATATAAAATAATAACATTACTTTTTGAAAACCCTAGGAAAGAAATTAGTAATAGGCCGGGGAAGGAGAATCGAACGTAAAAGTTTATATAGTCAATCAATTGAGATATTAAATTTTTTTTATGATACTAATTATAATCGTCAAGTTAATGAGATAATGTGGAATATTTCAAGTTTAAATTTGAATAAAATTTATACTTTATTTGGTTAATAGTACAAATTTATACATTTTCAAACCTAACAAGTCTAAATTTAATTCTGAATATCCCACTTTAGCCCATAAACTTAGATGTTATTTTGTTCCAACTTCTAAACAGACCAATTACTCCAGAGATTGTTCTTTCCAAAATAAATTTGAGAGAAATGAACATTCGAGAAACTTACGGAGTAGATGTCACCATGTGCACCACACCAAACATTACAAATAAATAATAAAGAAATGTGCATATCCAATAACACCCCACTAACCAACATGGGTGTGGTGCACTTGTGGAAGTGTTTCACCCTTAATTAGAGGTCTCGGGTTCGAGCCCTAGGTATGGACAAAATCTTATTCAGAGCGCCACCCCCGAATAAGCCCTGCAGTGTGCGCGATTCAAACTTAATCGGAGCTCTAATATGGGCTCCGGACACACCGGGTGGGAAATTGAACATAATTGACTACAATTAGTAATTTATTTTCTGACATTGTTACCAAGGAGAATGTTTTTGAGTAGGTCCCATACAAAAATTATGCAATGCACTCAACCCCCTTTGTTTTATTTAATTACTACAACATTATTTTATCTAGGTGCATGGTGTTATATAATATAGTGACAAAGATAATTGAGTGACACAAAAAGTAAAGGTATACAGCTCAAACACATCATTCATAGAAACATATGCCATCATTTTATCTACTTAATGCTTCCATTAATGGATTGCAAAAAAATTCTATATGCCAAACTAGGTTCATTTTTCTTTGAAAGTAAACTTATCTAAAAAGTGTGTTTGCATGTGATAAAAGTATGTTCTCATGTGTTACCTAGCTATAGGTGGTTGCTATCCTTAGAAGTAGAATATCCTACTTTTAATGAAACATGAACAAAAGGTGATTGGAATAATGTGAGATACAAACTAAAGTAAAGATTATAGAGTCGGAAAGAAGTGACAATCCTTAGTAATATGACCTGTCCACAAACTCAAAAGTAAAGCATGCTGGACCGTGGAAGAGTGGTTGGATGATAAGTTTTTGACAACATTAACACAAGACATAATCGTTTGGCACGCAGGATAAGATTCTACGATCCTATAAGATAAAATAGGAGATTATTTTCTTTCGTAATAACAATCTCATGAGATAGCACTAAAATGATGGGAATAACTATTTCATGTACAAAGTAAGATAGTTAATCTCATGCAATATCCTTAAATATCTGTATCTATCGCTTCTAAGCACAAACATTTTAAAAAGATAATCACATACTTTTAGCATAGGGTAGATCTATAATGAAAATCACATATTCTCAACATATATTTATGTTTTGAAAATTTACTAAACATCTATAATTATTTAACTACTTCCAATTTTCAGTACATTAATTAGCTTGAATTTGTAATAGTGAACTTATAAATTTCAAATCTTAAAACTTTTACCTCCACAATTCAATGTGATACTAGAGCTAGCTACACAGAGTTCAAATCTCATCGTCACCTAATATAAAAGTTAAAAACATATTGGAGGTGTATTTTTTATTTTTTTTATATTACAGACAGACAATGGTAACTGTATGCACTCAAGAAACTAACAGGAAAGATCCAGCTTTTACAAACACAACACACAATTCAAAGTTATGCAAATGAAAGAGATTTAAAGTTTCATAGCACAAATAAATGAAGAGTTAAGAAAAAAGAAAAAAACACATACATATATATAACCTATCTGTTAGTAATAGTAAATACTAGTAGAAGTTCTGATAATACTGGAAATTAAACCAACTAAATATGTCACTCAGTGAAAAAAAAAAAAACAAAATTAAATTAAAATAACACCACCTTTATAATTCTTCATATTTTTTTTACCAGGTAGTGCCGCCTCCACCCAACATTCCATTCCAAAATCCATTAGATTGATCAGCTGCTTGCCCTCTATTTTCTTCAAACTGATCATCAACTGTTGAAACATTAATCTTCAAATCATCCATAGGGAAAAACAATTTTGCCTCTTGATGATCACTTCTTTGTAAACTTCCATACCCATTTTCAAATCCATCCAAAGAAAAATTGATACCATTACTATGCTTCAAATCATGTAAATTGGAAAGGCCAGTAGTTGATGAGGTGTACAAATTATTATTCGGCATAAATGTAGAAGGTGATGCTGATGGGTGGATCAAGGGTAAGGCCATGAAATCAGAAAAGTTACTGAAATTACCCGGAGTAGTAGTACTGGGTATTGGATTATAAGTTAAATTGAGGTCGTTAGGGTTTTCCAGATCTGTAAATAATTTTTTGGATGATGATGAATTATTATTGTTAGATCTTTTGTTTTTTCTAGAACCTCCCCCAACTGGAACATTCCTTAAAGAGCCCCCTTCAGTCCAGTACCTTCTACATGTCTTGCAGAAATATCTGGGTTGAGTGAGACTATAATTGTTGTAATAACAGAATTTTGTGTTTGTTGAATTGCATCTTGGGCAATTCACCGCTTGGTCTTTGTGTGGCCTCGGTTTTCTTTGATCCAACTTTGATGAGGTTTCATCAATACCTTTCACTATTCCAATACCCTGCACATTAAAAGACAGGAAAACAACATAGATATATGTACAAGTAAGTAAAAAACAAATGAAACTGGCTTTTGAGGCAACTTTATTGGAGAGATAAAGAAAAAGCTGATATGTGGAAGATCAACATCAAAAGTATGAATGACAACTATATAGTAAATTAAATTGTAAACCCTAGATTGATATTAAATAGTATGATGATAGAGTGGAATTGAAAGATAAGTAAAGTTTAATTTTACCTGTGGCCACTGAGAAGAAGTATCCATTTGAACAAAGGGCAGAAAAAGCGGAGACGAAAAAGTAAAGGCAAAAAATGAGAAAGAAGAGTCTTCAACAACCCACTGGTCCTAAAGCTACAAGAGAGAAAAAAAAGCTACTTAAAGAGGTTCCATATTATAGTTGAAAATTGCGATTTCCAGATATTATATTTAAATTTAGATTCTTAGTAACGAAGCATATGATGAAATGGTTCGATGCTAGATTTCACAAGTTTTTTATTATTATTATTATTATTATTGAAGGAGAAAATGATTTTCCTCATGTGTAAATAAATGTTATTTCACAATGATTTTAATGGTTTATTTTGTATTATACTTGTTTGACGTCCTAGCTAGTACCTAGGCATTACTCCCACTAATTTATAATGAGCGATTTTCAAGGTTTTAACATATGCACATCGACCTAAATATCATTTATGTATCTCAAGTTTAATTAACTTAATTCAGGTTAGATATATGAAATTAAGCGTTTGTTGCGTTGGTAAGGTCGATCCGATTCCAAATTCAAATATTAGAAGCTTTGGGTCATGATTTAAAGTTAATTTTGTAGCAATTAAATTTCTAAAAGCTATGAATTTCACGAATTGCGCTTGAATAACTCATTCGAGATTAGTATATTCTTTCTAGAACGCAATAGGAAAAATTACCTAAATACATAACTTATTGTTGTCCAATCTGTGTTTAAAACAGTACTACTGATTACAACAAACTTTGCAGAAACACGAAGTTACCAAAATTTAATGAACCACTGAAAAACAGAAGAACATAAATTAATTCACAAAACTAAAATCTGAAAAAACGTACCAGAATCTGGAAAAACAAAATGTAAAGAAGATCAAGTCCACTGAATGCACAGTGTCCCCTTAAGGAAATTATTCCCCTCTAGTATCCGAGGTTTGATTTGGAATATGTCCTCCCAGGATAAAATGATCTCAATCACCAGTGTATTGATACCCAAAACGCTGGTGTCAGCGAACCACTCAACGGCAGTAAAGTATATGAAGAAAATTTGTGCAGAAGAAGAAGAAGAAATCAGAAATTTTCGTAAGTAAAAAGACTGAAGAATCACTGGTATTTATAGGCAAGAGGAACTGTTTCCGAAATGTTGCAACCTTTCAGAAACCACATGACCATTTATGAAAGTTTGCAACCTTTCAAACGGTCATGGCTGTTCCTGAAAGTTGCAACCTTTCAGAAAGGTCATCTCCAACGGCGGGAAATTCAAATTAAAATAGGTTGCGCGGATCCGAGTCGGGTCAGAATATTTCGGTTAATTAACTAAATAATTGAAACGTTTTGACCGAAGCCGAAGCCAAGCGAGCGACGACGACGACGGCGACGGCACGAGGGTACCTCTTTCCAACCCTTTTAATAACTAATGGAAGTGTTTCTCTATTTAAACACTTCTATTTTTCTTTCCACCACTAATGAGGGAGAAATGTCTTTTCTTAAAGCATAAGAAAATCTTTTCCAATTCCTCTTTTCATCTTCCCTCCATTTCTCATTAACTCTTGTTATACCCAACACTTATTTTATATTCTTTAAAATTTTCTATCATTTGAAATATTGCAAAATACCTACTCTCTCATATTCTCGGACACATCACTTTACGTGATGTATCGGGACGTTGAGTGATGTATCCGAAACTAAGACGCGAAGTATCAGGACGTTGAGCGATGTAACTGAAATCAGGACACGATTTATCGGATGTTTTGAGATGTACCAGATTCCCCCAATTTAAGATATTTTTGTAATTTAAAAATGAGTAAGGATCGAATGTAATTAGCTCTTAACACTATGAGATTTGTGTAAAATTCCCGCAAATTTATTATGATCTTGATCATTAAAGGTTGAGCTGATATGGAGATTTCAAATTCGAGTGTTAAAACATTTTTTTTAATAACAGATATTTTCTCTCCAATATAGAACTTTACAAAATAAATTTAAATTAATTCAATCTCAAAATACATATAGATTCGTAGTAATTAAAAAACAACACCAACAACAAGATAACATAGCAAATTATGACCGTAAATAACATATATAGTTGACTATAATATGTTCCTTTTAGCTCCATTTCAGAGTATGCGGCGCATCAAATATATTGTATGACAAATTGTCAATATATGGTACCACCATTAATAATATTCAATGACGGACTTCCATTTTTTGAAAAGAAAAAACTTTTATGTACTTACTTTAAGACCTAATATTTAAAAATTGTAAATCATAAATTAAAAGTTGAAATGCTACCTTTAAAGTGAATATGAATTTGAAGTTTATTTATTATCTTTTTCTTTTTTTTTTT